>QVIE01000692.1:0-67865 GCA_013387415.1 Panellus pusillus
CCCACAATTCCGAGCACGAACTCAACACATACAACGGAGAATGTGTGGTACTCTGGTATCCAACCGAAGACATGGTGGCAGACATTTTCACAAAGGCTCTACCTCATGAAAAGCATATGAAATTCTGTCTAGCTATGGGACTACGGCCTGGGTCGAGTGGGGGTGTCAAGAAATGAATGATCATCCGCCCGGACCTCCGTATGACAGTTGGCATCTGTCAATTAGATTGGTACCAGATTTTATGTATATATACTGTGTATACTTGCACCTCACCTCAGTCTTTTATCCCACATTGCGGGTGAGCTGAGGGTGAGTGTATCTCTTCACTGTACTTATTATTTACTTATTACTGTTGTAGTACGCGCCATACGCCCTATTACAGGTGATTAATAGCTTGGCTCCGAGTCCAAGGCGGCATTCATCAGCTGAGCCAGATGTGCTTTGCGAGCGGCGGTCCACGACACAAGGAGATCAGGTAGGGCAGTCTCCGCGTCCTTGAAATGATCAATCCCAACATCTACATCGTGCGGGGCATCTACGACCGCCTTGAAAGCAGGAAATTGAGCAACTTCGAAGAGACCAGGTAGATGGCGCCACTGATTCGGCACCAGTGTTTTCTTGTGTCCTGGAAGATATAGTAGATGAGTCTGATGCGGGCCGTGATGCGCTCTTCGCGTTCGCTTTCCAGACGCCTGTCCCTCCCAGCTGCGACTTCGGGCTCGAGAGAAGGCCGGATCTTTTTCCAAACTGCCTGGTCAGTCGACCATTTCGGTGGAAAACCACTGGCTTACTACGGTCTGTCAGAGCGGTGGCTGGCGCACCATCTTATTGTATCTGATAAAGCGGACGTCATCAGCCGTGTAACCGAGCTGAATAAATCTGTCTTCGATGCTGATTCGGAGAACATAAGCTTGGATCGATAAGTTCAGTGATTGACAAATACTGACGCACGGAGTCTTTCCTGCTCCTTGTTCGCCGCTTCCTGGCGGCGGCGGCGGGCAGACACTTGCGACCAGTTGTTGCAGAGTTCGGAGTGCCGCGTGGGTGTTGGACAATATCGATATTTGTTGTTGAAAGAGCTAGCTCAAATTATTGCGCAACTCGTGGAGCTGCAACTCTGCCATACTCCGGAGATAAAAAACACGATTGATCGCGCTTGGGCGTGTCGCATACGAAGCACAAGAAAAAAGACGAGGCGACCGCACCACCTCCCCCGACCGACCCCAAAGCCGGGAACAGCTGCAGTTTATTCCCCTAGGCCAAGATTCGCAAAAACGACGATTTTGGGCTGCCGATGGTCCGTGCACTTTCTTCCCTGTGGCCCGGCAGCATATTTGCGTGTATTTGCCGCAAGATTCTCTTCTCATTTATTTCCTACATCTCTACTCCGGCTTTCTCCGTGCCCTAAATGTTCATTGATGCTTATTCCGTCTTCTGTTCCTGTGCAGATTCACCACGGCTTTATGTTTCTACTAATCCGTGGAAAATTACCGCAACTTTTCAATCTGTCGCATCTACGCGCGAAGAGTACCTGGTAACTCTTGAAGATCTCAAAGCATCATCACCTCCGGAACTGAAGAAGGGCGAAAAACGAACAAAACCGGAACAAGCTCACTTGAATCTCGTCACTTTGCTGGAAAGCCGTATCGAAGCTATTGACGCCGAGCTCATAGTGAGTTGGTTCTCTCCACAAGGCTCAGAAACGCGTAAAACATTCCTAAACAATTTTTTTCACCACCTCTCGTTGTTTTTTGACCTCTGCGAATTTTTTACTGAAGTTGATTATCAGAGAGTGGAAAAGGCTCGAAAGAAGATTGAGAACCGGAATGCTCTTCTCGCCCGTGTAGCTCAAGCTGAAATTCGGGAAACGCGGACGAGGCGCCAAACTCGGAAACCAGATTACGTTTACTCAAATCCCGACTTTGATGATGAGGCAGGTTCCTACATTTGACGGCCGTAGGAGTTCCGCTGACCTCGGTATTTGTGGACTTGACAGGAAGATGATGAATATACTTACCAGGAGGCGGAAGCTGACGACGAGCTGGACGACGACTTCCTCAATTTCCGTAACGAGTCTGAAGGGCCGAGTACCCGTCGAGCCGCTGCATCCAACGGATATCGACGTTCCACGAGGACAGCTGTTTTGAACGCGAACGGCAAACGGGACGCTGTAGAAGAAGAACCGTGGGCTCAGTGGCGAGGGGAAAGGAGGTCTACACGTTTGGGTGCGCCTGCAGAAACGCAGTTTGATCCCGAGCCACGGACCAAGCGTGCGCGCACGGAGGACAGTACGATGAGCACAGGTTCCGCTGATGCAACCTCCACCACTTCTCACGGTCCAAAGAATGGTCTCCACCTGAAAACTTCAGGAGCGGCTGCTTTGAAACCGACCGAGATCGCGCTGGAGCAAATTGCGGGGAAAAAGAGGTCAAAATTCTGGGTGTATGCCGTCGAACCCATACCCAAAGCCGAGCCAGAGTCGGAGCCTCCATCCGATCTGGTCAACTACGACGCCTCAGCAGCGGGGTCGCAAATATCGGAGATGAATGGGCACGGGTCGGACATGGAGATTGACAGCCCGTCCTCAGGGCCTGGAAATGGCCGCAAATTCGACAGGGGTCTAGACGGCAGTTTGTCCCCGCTAAATTCACCATGAATTATTCCTCTTCAATCTCTCGCATTCCTGCATGTTATTTACAACTCATCACACTGTATGCACCAAGAGAAATACACATCATACCATCCGCTGTTATCCGCCGTATTTTACATGTGCCATACGAATGAGAGTGCGACGATTGGAGATTCCGAAGGTCTCGACTGGCGTGACGATCATTGCATCACACCGGAGTCGCGATGTTCTCGCCTTCTTGCGTCAAATAAGTCTTGGGGAAAAGCGCAGACGCCCCAACTCTTCACATGCTCTCACCAAGAGCGCTTTCCGGGCGTGGCAAACGCGCCATCTTCCGGTTCCGGGGCTGCCTTTTTGCCAGCAGTGATGTGACACGACCACGGACACGGCCGTACTCGAATGCAACACCAACGATACCCGCTTCGACGGACGACAGGGCGTTGGCGACGATATTCGACCTTCCGAAGTCCTCTTTTGTTTCCACTGCAATTTCCACCACGGGACTTTTCGGGCACGATTCTCTGACGAATCCGGGCGCCCTGGTATCGCTAACAGATGCAACGCTAGTTCGCGCGCAGCTGCTGACAGATCGTATACTGCGCGCCCGAGAGTCGCGCTCGGAACTGCTTTTGGTTGTTAAGAACCTGGACAGGCTGAGCGACCTGTTGTGCGGAGTCATTGACTTGGCGGAGCTCGTGCAGAACGCGCACCCCGAGCGGGTATGGGTAGAGGCGGCGAATTTTGCTCATGAAAGACTGTGCAACTTTATGAATGTCTTGAACACACACACTGGGCTGTACGCAGTGCGTGGAATACAATTGCTACACCGGGATTCTATTCATTTTTGTTCAGGTATTGAAAGCTTTACTGAGCGATTCAAGTATTGTCAAGACACTGTCTCCGGAGGCGTATGCGACCGCCCTCATCTTTTGGAGAGACTTTGAAAACTCTGCAATAGACTTACACCGGAGAAACGAGACCGATTCGTCTCGTTATCAGATGAAATTTTGGTGTTGGGTCGGCAGTTCTTACAGGGTGTATCGACGCCTGGTCCGCCGGCGATAATCAAGCCCTCGGAGCTGGCGGGTATCAAAGACCAGGGAATGGGCGTCCGACTACAGCTGCAGGCTCGGTTTACGCAACGCGATCTCCACGTCTATCCCGGTTCCCTGCAGGCGCAAATGATCATGCGTTCCGCGCCAGCTGAGGAACCCCGACGACGCGTTTATATCGCGTCCAACTCAAGTACGCCAGAGCAATTAAACGCTTTGGAGACGTTGCTCCGCAAAAGGGCAGAACTGGCGCAGCTAGTCGGCAAGCCCAGTTTTGCTCACATGGTGCTCGACGATAAGATGGCGAAGACACCGGGCAACGTCGTCCACTTCCTTGATGCCATAATGGATCATACGCGACCCGCCGCTCGCAGTGCCTTACGCGCTCTGAGCCTACGGAAACAAGCTCAAATGAACACACCCTCGCAGCTTCCTATCATCCAGGCCTGGGACCGGGACTTTTACTGTCCACCCGAACCGCCAGCTCCGCCAATACGACTCCCGCCTCTCACGCTGGGAACTGTATTTATGGCTCTTTCACGACTATTCCGGCACTTGTACGGAATTTCACTGCGGCCAGTAGGCGTCCTTTCCGGTGAAGTATGGTCGGCGGACGTCACCAAGCTCGAAGTGGTAGACGAGCAGAAAGGTGCCATTGGGTGGATATATGCCGATCTTTTTTGCTCGGCGGGGCAAGGCGAGCGGCGCAGCGCATTACACTGTCCGTTGTTCACGACGAACAGACGACGACGATGAAGCTGGGGATCATGTCGATTCTGAGGTTGGACAGCTCATCGAGCAGTCCCGCGAGTTTGAAGCGGAGAAGCGGCAAAAGCTACCGGGACAGGATGGTGTCTATCAGCTTCCCCTTGTCGTTCTTGTGTGCGAGTTTGCTCGACCGACGGTCGCACAAGGACCAACTGTTTTGCAGTGGCACGAAGTAATGACTCTGTATCATGAAATGGGTCATGCGATGCATTGTGAGTGAGATTCACAAGCACACATCTTGCTATCATTGTTGACTTCGTCGTCACAGCTATGCTTGGACGGACCGAGTACCAGAACGTATCGGGTACCCGCTGTGCGACGGACTTCGTGGAGCTGCCGTCAATTCTCATGGAGCACTTTTGACCTCACCGACTGTCCTCTCCCTCTTCGACGCGGAATCTACTTCCGCAACCCGACAAGGCGGGAATCACCACGAGGACCCATGTCACTCCATCGACACTTACTCCCAAATCCTCCTTGCAGCCATCGACCAGATATACCACTCACCTACAGTATTGCAGTCCGACTTCAACTCAACCGCCGAGCTCGCGAAACTGCACAACACTCGCGGACTCATCCCGCATGTCCCGGGTACGTCTTTCCAGACGCACTTCGGGCACCTGGTAGGCTACGCTGCGACGTACTACTCTTATCTCTTCGACCGTGCGATTGCATCGCGGGTGTGGGGCAACGTCTTCTCGCAGGATCCGCTCAACCGCGAGACGGGGAGAAGTACAAGCGCGAGGTACTCAGCTACGGTGGAGGCAAGGACCCGTGGAAGATGGTCAGCATCCTACTTTCTGCGCCGCATTTGGAGAGCGGTGATGCTGAGGCGATGCGGGAGGTCGGGCGTTGGCGGATTGAGGACGAAATCGGACAGCCGGGGCGTCATTGACTTTGGATGGCCATACAGTAGACGGGAAGCAAACTAATATGTATTCCAGATCACGAGTATAGAAGGGAAATAGCGAGATAATGATAGCAAGACGAATAAGCGAGAAAGCGTGAGCAGCAAATGCAAGATCTTAAAAATACAGTATGGTGTGGAGATTGCTGAATACAATGCATGCAAAGAAGATGAAAGAAAGGGAATCATGGACCTGTACGAGAATTGTGAGACCGGAACCAATTGAATCCAGATAAACCTCACCTAGGAAGCCACAAATGCCAGCGGCGGTTGATACATGGCAAACTCATTTCCACCCTTGGAATTTTGTTCGAGCACTCCATTGTCAGAGTAGGAGAAAGCGTTGCCGTATGTTTCCGTGATGGTCTCGGACAGATAACTGTTGTCGTAGTTGCTGTAGCCGTTGAAAGGATCAACAAAAGCCGATGGCGGCTCGTAGATTGCTGGACCATCATAAGGGATGAAGCTGTAAGATAGCTGACCCGACAGCGGTGACTCTGCCAGCGCTATATGCAAGGTCAATAACGAAAGAGGAAAGACAGGACACAGGGGCGGACCGTTAAAGGCATCGTAGTCAAAGACGTCGTCTAAATTGTCCAAACTGGGTGAGTCGAACGTTTCATGAGCAGATACTACTGCTAGGAAAAGTTAGAGAGAGCAGAACTTTTTGACAACTGGGTACTCACCTTGAGGCTGAGCAGGAGAAGGCTCCTCAACCTCCAAGTCGGCCGGGTCAAAGAACTTGATGTCCAGGAGCTGGCCAGACTTGAAAAGATCGGTGCCTGTTGTGCTAGGGTTGGAGTACCAATCGGCCAAAAAGTCTGGCGTTCCAGATAATGTAATCGAGGCAGGGACGGTGTCGGACGACGCTCGTATACGCAAGCGTTTACTGTCGGGTTCCTCTGCGTCTGACAATCGTCGCTTACGGCTCACAGGGGATGCTGATGCAGAGTACGCTGGCGAAGGGAGGGCGAAGATGTTCGTGTCATCATCAGTCCTGCATGGGAGATGAACATCAGGTAGTAGCATTGACACAAGCAGAACGTACCTCGAGCGTTTGTTTGGCAAGTACTCGACTTCGGACGCGTCGGAGGCTGGACGCTTACGCGATGTCGACGCGTCGGGGTTTGAGATAGGAGACGAAGCACCGGACGTCACGGGTGAAGGGTAGATCGCCAGTTTCGTGGCTGCTCGTTGAGCCTGCAACTTTTCCCACTTCTCCTCGCCTGCCTTTTCCTTCCGCTCCGGGGTGAGGTCTTTGACCGCAGCGAGTTTGTCGGAAAGCCCGCTCGGAATGAACTTGGCAGAGTACATATCCTGCGCGTACGCTTGGATTTCCGCGAATTTCGTGTCAAGAATAGGAAGAAGAGGACGTTCGGGGTCTGGACGGACGAAGAAACGCTGCGCGGCATCAACCATGTCAGCGCGCTTCTTGTTGAATTTTTCCCGCAGCACTTGCGCCCACCCATTCGTCGCCGCGCGTCGACAAACCATTCGGATATGCGCTCGAGAGATGAGCCCGTCTCGTCAGCAATCTTCTGTTTGACCGCTTTCTTTGGATATGGGTTGTCGAGATTGTCGAGTAGCCACTTGTAGGCGGGCTCGATGTAAGGGGGAAGGGGCTCGGGACGGGTGGGCCGTGGCGCAAGGTCAGGTGATTTGGAAGTCGTTTCGCGGGGTAGTGGATTGGGAGCGTCGAGGTTCAAGTTGTCCACCATTGTATCCAATTGATTCATAAGCCGTGTGTGTATCGTCTCGAAGGAAAGAACATGTTGGGACAGTAGACTGATCCTCGAAGCCAACACATGAACCATCGATTTAGTGTCGTTATCCAGAGAGTCGGCGGCAGCTTCGACATCTCTGTACAACTCCGCCCATTTGCGTTCAAATGAGGAAATCTTGACCGCGTCGTCTGCGGCAATTATTTCCAGGAATTCTTCCTCGATGTGCAAGAGTCTTTCACGGATTTCCTGAGAGGACATGGTAGGGAGTGGTAGAGAGAAAGGCATCAGTATACGCCTTGATGCTCATTGTACCAATTCAAACTCCGCATTGTTCAATGGACCAACTTGTAACATCAATGATCATACAAGCCGTTTAAGTAAACGGTGCCGTCGTCATCCCCTTGTCTTTTCCCGCCACATCGATGCCTCATACTGCCGCCCAATTTCTGCGTCACATATGCTTGGTATCCGACTCTTTGGCTGATGTCCTGCTCTCGAAATCTGTTCCCGTCTCAGACCATATGTCGATATCGCCTCCCCACTTCACATTACCAAGGCTCCCGCCCTTGAACAATTCTTGCCAGGGTTGGATCCTAGGATTGTTGACAAATTGTCTCGGAACTACGCCCTCAAGGCGGAGGATTACCGGATAACTACTGAAACTTCCCTGCGCGAAGCATGCAGCGAAGTGGCCAAACTTCCTCGAGATCCAGATCAGATTCCCATGTCCCAATTGTTGGACACAGTGGTCACAGTTCGCACAGCCCACTACAACCGAGTCGTAAAGATTCAGCAGGAACGCTTCGTTGCAGAAGTTTTCAAGATATACCCAAGCTGGGCACTTGCTCGCAAGGCATCCCTTCCTGCGCCGCGACCGGCGTTCAACCCTGTATGTCCATTATATGCTCTCCTACTCACGTTCATTGGATCATTTTTGCCAGGAATTTACCCCTTTTCTCCAAAAATACTTTGAATACAACGCCTACCCCTCCGTCGCTGACCGTGCGCAGATGGCGGAGAAGTCCATGATGAAGCCTCGTCAAATCGAAGTCTGGGTACGCAGCATAAATTGCGCTCAGATCCTCTTTTTACACGCATCCTAGTTCCAAAACCACCGACGACGCGCCAAGGATGCAGGCAGGTCCTTCGGAGAGCTAGTCCATCGGACACCGCGGCATACGAGATGTTCTTAAGGTCGATGGAAGAGAAGATGGAGATGTTTTTGATTCCCGAGCCGATACGGCAGTCGATGGACACTGACGTCTCAGATGCAGAGTCTGATGACGAGGAGGACGATGAGGAATTTTACAACGACGGCCCGGAGGTACGTTCTTCAACCTTTCATTGACGTAAACTCATGTCTTTGCAGGAGCTGGATACCTCAGATGTGCTTAATCCCCCACCATCCCGGCACGCTTTCCCCATGCCCTGGCCTCGTAGCCGCAACGCGCCTACAGCCATACGACCGACCCAGCAGTTCTCGTTCCCTCCCCACAATGGCGAAGGATACCTTCGGAGGCGCCTGTCAACCGAACCGTGGTCACAATGAAGGAACTCATCCAATCCTTCGCCTCTTGCCACATTTACGACTCTATTCGTGTCTTGTCGCCGCCTTTCAAAATCGCGACCGTCGTTGTCCCCCCTCCTGCTCCCCATCCCGCTCTCGTACGCGGCAAATTCCATCCTCATCCTGTCCTTGCCACTACGAGCCTCAACATCATTCCCGCCCCTCGTATACAACAAAGCCCATTCCGATCCCCAAGCCCCTCTGCGCAGCTGGCGACGCTGGTCACGCTTCCCAGAAAGAAAAAGGTGGCAGGTCCACCGCGCCGCACGCCCAAGAAACCCATCCAGCGCAACAGTCCCGAAAAGTCGACGTTCCGATCGCTCTCACCGCCCCTCCCGCACGCCTTCTTTGGAAGCGAGCGAATTTTCACCCTCCCGCACGCCCTCTTTCGGCTTTTCGAGTCGTTCGTCATCCGCCTCAAGCGGGCCCGCGACGCCTGTGGGCTCTCCGGCCGTCCATTCTTTGGATCTCCTCGCTCCACCGTCATACTTGGAGCTCTTCGGTGACGAGGTACCATCGCTGCGAAGTGCTTCGCCTGGGTCGTTTACGATGGGCAAGAAGCAGCCGTACGAGTTCAGGTTCACGGGCTAGGGGCTAGGCACGCAGTGGAGTGCTGTTTCTTCTGGTTTGACCTATTGTCCCGTCCTCATTGAGCTTCGGGCTCGCTGCCTCCTGGCAGCACCTGCATGGCACGTCCGGCCATCTTTCAAGGGTCCCGTCGAGATAGTGCATGCGACGAGCGGTAACCCTGATGTCTCGTTATCTTTTTTTACTGTCATGCTATGCTCATCTCTCACTGCTTTCGTTTTGCTTTCTCGCTATGCTCATCCAGGCCTCTTCTCACATCATCTGCCCCTCTGCTGTCGAACTTGCTGTGATCTTTGCTATCTCTTGCTATCGCACATACTTGTAACACTTGACAATCCAATGTAACACAATCCAATGTAATCATCTGAACCTTGCTGAAGGCCAGCACTCTACAACGACTCATTGGGACGCGTTCCCTTGCTCAGGATTCCGTTCCATCGAAGATGTGAGAAGCATTAATACAAGAGCGAAGCTCAGTGTCCGTATAGTTCCAACCTCTTTACAGCATCTTCAACTGAGGGCACGTCAAATCAGGACTCCAGGATGGAACACGCAGGTACGTACCACACTTCCATATCGAACCCTCCCTTGCCGCTTCCATGGCTGCCCCCGCCGCTGTTTAGCTGGCTCATCTAGTAGTACTTCTCTCAGCACTATGTTACCCGCTCAAAGTCGAAAGAACTCACCAGCTGACCTACCAGCCCCGCCGCTCCGCCCCCACCCCCATGAGACGACCCACCGCTGCTGTGCCCCGCTTGTGCTTTCATGACCATGGTAGTGACCTGCGTGAGGACCTGCTGCTTGATCTCGGGGTGCGCGGCGAGAAGCTCGCTCGCCTCGTTCATCACCTGCGCGATGAGGCTCCCCTGGCTCGCGGGCTGGCCGCTGGCGTGTTGGCGCTCCAGGACCTACAACCCCGTCGGGTCAGAATTTGCTTGGATACGATACGCGAGACGCGCGCTGTGTTCACCTTCTTCAGAATCGCGCCCCCGACGACCTTCGCGCCGGCCCCTCCATCGCTCCCGCCGCCGGTATCCGACCCATGGGGGTCAACGCCGTTCGCAGCCTTGAATTTGCGCACAGCGGCCTCGCCGGCTGAGTGATCCCCCTGGTAGATCTCGCTGTGCGCCTCAGTCACGTTCTCAACGTCCGGGTCTTCGTGCTCCCCCTGCTCACGCATTCCGTTAGCACACCGCGCGCGATCGATGGCGGCCTGCGGCGTATACGCACTGATTGGATGTGCTGTTGCGCGGCCTGGATCGCCTGGTGGTGCGCAGGCTGATCGGGGTGCCCGCCGCCGCCCTGATCTGTATACGCGCGCTCAGGAACGGGCGTTGTAGGGAGATCGGGGTGACACTACTCACGTTCAGCATACATCGTGTACGCCTATAGAAATTTAGACGAGCGTAATTTCTTATCCCGATGACCTTACCTGTTTTGCGACCACCTCCAGTTGCGACCAGTCAAAACCGCCGGACATTATCGTGGTAGAGGATGAGAACTTTTGAGAAGAGAGTCAAGATTACTCTGGGCGCTGAAATACCATCTTTGCTGTGTCTGGAATTGATCCGTCGCGACTCACAAACTGTCATTCACGACGCGGTCAGATGAAGCAGTTCGATTCACAGATATACAATAAACAATTTTAGTCCGTGTACTTCTTTCTACAGTCCTTTACATGAACTTGGAGGCCTGTGAAAGTGAAGAAAGCCGGACGAAGAAATGAGAGACGGGGACGTACAATTGACAAGAGGGTGGAGGGATCCATTCCACCTCCGCCTCCACCACCGCCCATCTGAAACTGATCAGCACCCGACTCCACCCACCTAGACGCGGGAAACACTCACCACATGGCTCATCATCCCTCCGAACATCCCACCTCCCCCACTGCTGCCCCCCAACTGGGCTTTCATAGCCATCATAGCGGCTTGCACCATGACTTTCTGCTTCAACCCGCCGCCGCTGCCGCCCATGACGCTGCTCGCCTCGTTCATGACTGCAGACAGGAGCTGCTGCTGCATGTCCCCGCCTCCGCTCGACTGCAGCTGCGACATGACCTATTTTTGCATCGACGTGTGTATGAGCGCTGGCAGATGGATGGCAACAGAGAACCGACCTGGGTAACAATAGCCCGCCAATGGCACTGGGGTCGCTGTCCTCTGGCACCTGGCCATTCTGATAGATTTGCTGGTGCGCCTGGCGGACATCCTCGGGATCAGGGTCCTGGTGGCTGTCGATGTTGTCCCTGGCTTCGTTCACGGCGGCGTGGTGCAGTTGCCGGTCGTCTTCGTTCTGCGGCTGATCTGTGTTGCGGGATGGTTAATGCACGGTTGTCGGACGCAAGGGCGGTGCATTTACGGTTCTCTGCGGGACCGGGTCAATGAGTAACCGTTCGTGGTGAAGCGAGTGTGTTTACCTAGGAACGACTGCGCGAAGCCCATGATGCTGTCCTAGAGAGAGATGAGATACTTTCTGGAAGACATACAAAGCAGCAAACCATGTTGGGAGAAAAGAGAGTGGTTGCAGTCCACGAATTTGTTGGTGCCTTTATATTGACTGATTGATCGGCTGGCACAGTATGATGTCACTGGGGTACTTCCAAGGTTCAAGGTGATACAATTTGGCTATTACTGCGTGGTACAATAACAATGGTATAAGGTATTCCGAACGACTGCTCAAACATTTACATCCTTCCCAGAAACAGGCGCGGTTTGCGTCGTTTGCGACCCAGTGGGCAAGTAACTAGCAGCGATATCCCGCGCCTTCTCGACATGCGGTTGGGCGGTCGCTTGAGCGGCGGCGAGGTACTCCTTCGTCGTGCTATATGCTACCGATCCAGCATTCTGAAGACCCGCGACAACGTCCCCAGTGGTGTGCTTGCCGTCAGCACCCGATGGAGGGGGTAGGTAGGATTGCGCCGTCTCGACGACAGTCGCGGCGGCGTTCGCGGCGTAGGTCTTCGCCTGCTCGACATACGTCGCGCCCGTTGCCTTGGCGGCCTCGACGTTAGCACGGCCCTCGTCTACAGCCGCGCCCGTCTTAATAGATGCTTCGTTCTGCAGCCTGTCGGTGCTGATTGGCCGGTGAGGTGCTGGCCATGGCTCAGCGCGGCATTAGCAGCATCCTGTGCTGCGCTCTGGGCGTGGTCGGCATTTTCCTCTGCTGAAAGTGAGCATAGACAAGGAGAAACAGAGGCAAAACAACGGACCGACTTGGCGAGCAATGCTGGACGTCGGCGCCTCGGCCTGAGCCTGGGCAGCGGTAGTTTGAAATCTGGCGCGAAGTTGAGAAAATAAAATTGCTGGAAATATTGGACTCACTCGGAAGGATGGTCGGATTCTTGTACGTTGAATATTTGGCCGGACATGGTGGGTTAAACTTGGAGTCGACGAGCTGCTAGTTGCTCTTATAGTGCATGATGACGACGCGAGTGACGCGCTCGCCCCTATCTGCCCCAGTGACATCACAGTCCCACGAGCTAAAGCCTAACACTCTAGGTATGCATTGCAATAGCTACATGGTGGGAAAAAACAACAGTGTGAGGGTATTCGAAGAGAGAAAAAACGTGCGGCATGACAGTAAAAGAGAATGAACAGTTTACTTGCAAGCTTGAACAGTCCGAGCGCATTTCGCGCACATTTCAATGCCTGGCGTCGTCCTCCCAGGAGCCCATCTTCAAGAACCGAGCAAGCACCTCCTCCGACCCGCGCTTGAACAGCTCACCCCCCGTGCGGGATCCCACACGCGGCTGCCTTTGCGAGGCGGCGAAAGCACGAGCGGCGCGTCGGGCGGCGAGATCGGGCCCACAGACGACGACGGAGACGTCAACGATCCGTCGTTCGACGTCTGCCGTTCCGTGACCGGTGCGCTGCGCGTCGCAGGCGCAGGCGCTGGCGGCGGCGTGGTCATGCGCAGCGCGGACGGGCTCGTGGCCGCGTACAGGAATTCGCGCGGGGACCCCGGTTGCACGGGCGAGGGCGACGCCGTCGTCATCGACAGATCCGGCCCGCTGTGCACCGTCACAGGCGGCACAACGTCCGCCGCGGTCGGGGCCCACTGTCGTCGCCCATCGTGCCGCGTCGGACGCTTCGCGTCGGTATTTACCTTCGGCCACTCTGTTTGAGTCCCCATGCTCCGCATTTGCGGGGAGATAGTTTGAACACCACGTACTCGGTATTCTTTTTTCTTTCCTTTGATGATGTAGCTTGCTGAGATCGAGGACGATCGGCTTCGCGTGCGCACCGCCGTCGTTGAGCTTCGAGTCGTTTCGCGGTCGCTGTCGCTGCTGTCGGGCACGGGGTGCACTTGCTTCCGTCTAGCGACTCGTCCTCGTCTTCCCCGTCGTCCTCGTCGTCGCCGTCCATGCTGCTCGCCTCAGTCCGGTCATCCCAGCTCCGCGGTCTACGATATCGATCTCCTTCAAACGGAGGCGCGAGCGGCTGCGGAGACTGCGGACTCCGTACGAGCCTTGAAGCGTATCTTTGGATACTCGGAACCGCGTCCCACGCGTTTCCGTACGTCAACGTCTGTGGCAACCCTTGCAGAGGCGAGAGGGGCATGGACCGCGGCCGCGGCACCACAGGTTCCGGTGTACTGGGCTGGGACTGGGGGTAGCGACAAACAACGACGGAGACGGCGCGTCCGACAAAGGGAAGACACGCCCAGGCATCTGGCGCGGCTTCTCCTCCCAAGGGAACACATGCTTGACTTTGGAGCGATCTGGACTGGGCGACGCGCCCAACTCGGACTCCTCCCAGTCACCTGTCGATAATGCCCTTCGCGCCGTAACGACTCAGGTATCTGCGAAGGCGGAGGGGGCTGAAAAAGCGCATTCGTATCAGGAGAAGGCGTCCCTTTAGCAGGTCCTTGCTGCTGCTGACGCGGTGATTGGTCCCATTGATTAGGGAAATACGTATCGGTTGGGAAAGCGGATGCAGAAGGTGCAGTTTTTGGCGGAGGTTCGGTAGCAGGGTTCCAGATCAGCATCGGAGGAGAGGAGGGGCGGGGTGGCTCTTGGCGTGGCTGATGCTGCTGATCATGGTGCTGCTGCTGCTGATTATGATGCTGATCGTAGTGTTGCTGCGTGGGATGTTGCTGCGAAGAGTCTGGCTGCGAAGAGTCTGGCTGCGAAGAGTCTGGCTGCGAAGAGTCTGGCTGCGAAGAGTGTTGCTGGAAGAGTCCGGCTGCGAGAAGTGTTGCTGAGAAGAGTGCTGCTGCGACGGTTCGTACGATAGCGACTGAGCGGCTGATTGACGCGCATTCGAAGCCGGAGTGGGAGTGGGGGGTAGAGAAATCGGTGGAAGCCGGGGGCTGTCAGGCACCTCGTCAGGACGGGGAGTCGAGGGAGTCTCCCAACGTTGAGGAGACTCGCTACGCGTATGACCAGGGCGCGGAGTGGCTTGTGCAGTGTCAACCAGGTTTGATGCACCTCCTCCTTTTCCTCAACCAATTTGCGTGGGCGCATCAAATCAACGCGCCCCTCGAGAGGCAAGCGTATGTACTCTCCTTCGCTCGGGCGACTTTCGGGCGGTGGTGCAGCACTCTGTATGCCCTCAAGTGCGATTTTTCGAAGATCTTCCAAGCCCAACGCCGTTCCGATCGCAAGGCTCCCGACATCAATTCATCGCTAGTTCCGGTCTGCTCATCCCATGCAGAGATATATCGCTTGACCTCGAAATCTTGTTCAGAAGGGACAGGCTGAGCGCGACAATGTTTGTCGTAAACGGCGAACCAGCGATCGAGAAGAGTGTTATAGTCGTAAGCCTGCAAGGGTCCGGTGTCGGTTTGCGAGTGGTGGTTTTGGAAAGGAGAACGGAAAGGGAGCGAGCTCCAAGGTTTGTTTGGACCGATAAAGTGAATGGCAGATATTTGAGAGCCGAATCGTGCGTAAGCGGGTGCATAGCTACAGGAAGCGTTGTCAGGAACGAGAGAAGACGAGCGAAGCAGGTTACTGACGTGTATGCGGCTGTTGGCGTTGTGTTGTACGTGAAACTGAGCCGATGCCAGTCGTTTCCGCGCCATTCATTGAGAATCCCTTGGTCACCACCGTCCCAGGTCCCTTTGGTTTTTAGCAGTTGACTGAGTTCTGCAAATTTATCCTCTCCAGGAGACAGTACTAAAACGCCCGAGTTGAATATGTCTGGCCACCCGACGTCGGGGACGGCCGAGAACTCGTACGGGAGGGTGAAGAGGTGGGACAGAGGTCGGATAGGGAGAACGTCGGCGTCGAGAAAAATGATCTTGGAGTATTGTGTGAGACGGAATACGTGCAATTTTGTAAGGACAGTGTTTAGATCGAGACGGCCTAAAGAAAGTCGATCAGCAATGGAGCAAAGATTGTCATGTGGGCGGGAGGACGCGTCGGAAAAGGTCCGCTCTTGTTCACATGAGCCACGGATCTAGGAATGGGTTTTGGGAGAGAGTGGAGTCGGAAATGGGGGGATATACGCGTCGGCGGAAGCAATGTGATAGCAGTGTGGGGAAGAGAAGAAACCCACCGAGCAGTCTGAGACCCTTCTCGTCCTCCTGTGCAATTACCTCCACACCGACCACGACGTTGAACGCTCTTCTGAGCTGCTTTATAGCGGACACATCGACTGTCTCTGCGTTACGAGACAGACGGTCTGGAAGTCGACTTCTGGGGGACTGCGGGGGAGGGATGGAGATCCGCGAGGGCTGCGGCGAGGGCGAGTGCGCCAGGCAGATACGAGTCGGACGTCAGCAAGGTGACGAACGCGTACGCCATGGAGGCGGGACGAGAAAAGCGAACCCCGCACCAGATCTGTGTTCTATTATTTGCATTTCAGAATCTCCCGGTCCGTTCCCCGACGTCTGTGTCAACAACTTCTGTACATACATCTGATAAGAACTGGTCCAAAGTCTCCTTCTTCTGACCCGCAACTTGGCTCAGTTTTTTTTCCATGCAACCAATGCAAGACGGGCGATTTTAACCAGACGCGTACCGTAGCATCTGATTCTCAGTGATACAGTTTTTGGTGTCAACAGGAACACACACAGTCCGTCATGCCGCGATCGTGAACAGGTCGTCGATGTCTTGGACGACGGCGAGCAGGCTTTCATCGCTGCCGCCAACATTCCGTCTGTCACGGCCTCTCCAACAATGGCCGCGCCATAGTTCTTCCTGGCAATACTTTCGCTTTTCATCCAGGCGGAGATTGTTTTGGCTCGTTCCCGTAGCCGGCGCACTCGCCCTATACTTCAGACCGGAGCAGAAACCCGTCCTTCCGTCCATAATTGCATCCCCGACCGTCATCCCCTGCCAACAACCCCGCCACCCCATTATCGCATCCTCTTCCGATTACGACCTTACGATCAACGCCCGCATAGTCGCTCTATTTCGCAACCGTATATGGGAGCCGCTTCTCACCGCGACGCGTTTCGTGTACCTCTTCACCCTCTTCGTTCCAGTCATCGTCTCCAGTCCGATGCTTCTCATTGGCAGACCAGAAAGACGGTATCGCGGCGACCGGTGGGGTGCAGTATGGTGGTACAACTTTCTTGTGAGCAGAATGGAATTGCCGGCCCTGCGTTTATCAAGGCAAGTACCCCGTCCATGCGCCTTGCTCGGCTTGCTCACGCTCGGATTAGTTGGCGCAATGGGCCGGTTCACGCGCAGATTTGTTCCCTTCACTGCTCTGCGATCGGCTGGGCAAACTGCATTCGAGCGGAAGGCCCATTCCATGGCCCATACGCGGAAACTAATCGAAAAGTGTTCCACAGACCGTTTGAGGACATTTTCGAGGAATTCGATGAGAACCCCATTGGCACGGGCGCTATCGCGCAGGCAAGTATGCACTCTAAGCGTTCGGCGCATAAACACAATTTGCCCTCTTAGGTCTATAGGGCTACGCTCAAGCAAGATTTAATACCGCCCTCGTATATGGGACCCCGCCGACACCGAAAGGGACCAGCAGGCGCATTAGCACCGGTCATCCTGCAGGACCCCCCGCCTTCGGTTCCAACCGCCTCCGTCGCTATCAAAGTTCTCCATCCCCACGTCAGAAAGACCATCTCGCGCGACCTCTCCATCATGTCCTTCTTCGCCCACTTCCTCACCCTCTTCCCCGGCATCCAGTGGCTTTCACTCCCCGAAGAAGTGGACGTGTTCGGCCAGATGATGTTCCAGCAGTTGGATTTGCGACATGAAGCAGAAAATTTGCTAGGATTTGAGACGAATTTTGCTTCCCGCAAAGTGCCAGTTGCGTTCCCGCGCCCACTAATATCGTGGTCGACTACAGAGATGCTGGTGGAGGAATATGAGAACGCACTGCCCCTCGAAGCATTTTTGAAGAACGGGGGAGGGCCGTTCGAGGATCAAGTGGCCACCGTAGGGCTCGATGCCTTCCTTGTAAGTCATCGCTTTGTCATTACCTCCCAGCTAAAGTTCGGAAACGCAGAATATGCTTTTGCTGGATAACTTCGTCCACTCTGATCTCCATCCGGGAAACATCATGATCAAATTCAGCAAACCACCCACGACGCGCTCTCTCCTAGCCAGCATCGCGTATTCCCTTTTCCACAAGGGCGAACTTGGTCACGTACCAGAAACGCTCGCCACCGACTCGGAGTCGGACCGGATCGTTGCAGACCTCACGAAGCTCATCGACCGTCCTTCGGCGTGGCGGGCGGAGCTAAACAAGCTGGGCGACGAGGGGTATATCCCCGAAATCGTCTTGATCGACGCAGGGCTGGTCACCACCCTCTCCGAAGTCAACCGCAAAAATTTCCTCGACATGTTCCGTGCGATGGCCGAATTCGACGGGTACCGCACGGGCCAGCTCATGGTCGAGCGCTGCCGCACGCCCGAGCTTGCGATCGACATCGAGACGTTCGCGCTCAAGATGCAGCACTTGGTTCTGAGCGTCAAGCGCAAGACGTTCTCGCTTGGGCAGATCAAGATTTCGGATATCCTGACTGAGGTGCTCAAAGCTGTGCGGGAGCACCATGTGAAGATGGAGGGCGACTTTGTGAATACTGTTATCAGTATCTTGCTGTTGGAGGGTATCGGACGGCAGCTTGATCCTGGGCTTGACTTGTTCAAGAGCGCGTTGCCGATTTTGAGGCAGCTGGGTGGGCAGATGGCTACGTCGGGCAGTATACAAGCTGAGGCGGCGACGGGGCATCTGGGAGCTATGTTGAAGGTCTATCCTCTTGATTACTCTGCTTGGTTGCTGTCTCATCCTACTTTCTAGACGTGGGCTTGGCTCGAGGCGCGCCAGCTCATTTCTTCGTCCATCGTCAACGCCGACAATTCGGTCAAATACGGATGGTAGGAAAATCTCTTCCAATCGGTTGCAATATGCTGATGTTCCATTTAGGCTTGTGCCGAGTGTCTGAAATAGAACCTGTGTATTGTATAATTTATACTACTAGATCTGCTCAGTAATCCCGCTCCGCCCGACTTTGCCAAGGTTGGCGATATTGACTCAAGAAATCGACGCCGGCGCCTGGCGCCTTGGACGTTTAGGTTTAAATCTAGCAAGGGACGTGCAAGACAGCGCTCAACCGACCCACCTTGCGATTGGGCTGGGTTTTTTCATGTCAGTGCGGTACGAAAACTGATGGTCGTGCGGGAATCTTATTTTGACTGGGCGGCTGAGTTGGACATCTTGAAGCCTTACCCCGCCTCGGACTCCAAATCGTAGGGCTGCACGCGCCAGTTCTCAGGGGGTCTGGCCACGCGCTGAGTCGTTCCGTGGGCTTTCACGTTCCATTTTGTGGAACTGTCTGCCAATTACAGCCGTCGACGGGTTGATGGGCTCGAAAATATGCTGTAAGTCATTGACCACGGAACCACTGGCAGTACATATGGCCTTGATTGTGAACCCGGGGCCGCCGCACACCCAATTTTAACCTGCCATGTAGTACTTGTCGTAGGCACAACGACGGTCGTGCTCGTGGCGGTGCGCAGCAGCGTGCAGCACTAGTGCAGCCCTACACCACAGTCCAGACAATCATGCAGGAAAAAAATAAATAGGAGCTTCTTTGATGTGCGTGTGTACAGCATCGAAATCCTTACCTATCCTCTTGTCAGCAGAAATGACATTTCACCTTACAAAAACGGTTGTCATCGCATTGACGTGAGCCTGAACGCGATTTAAAATGCGCGAGCATGATGGACTCCCTCGCCTCTCCAAGACCCTGAGTCCCAACCATCCTACTAGCTTTGCCTCTCATGTCGTCCAGCAAGAAAATTGTTATTGTTGGCGCAGGGACCGGTGGCGGCGCGATTGCAGCCAAGTTGTTGAGCTCCAAACTCCCCAACGCTGAAATAGTGCTGGTCAATCCGCGCCCATATGCCATCTCCCTCCCCACGCTCCCTCGGATGACTGTCTCCGGCGACAACGATCTTCTCGATACCGCGTTGATCCCATACGAAAAGATCTTCTCCAACAAGAACGGCACCTTCGTCGAGGGTGTCGTCGAGACCATCAAGCCTGCCGCCAAGGGCGGCTCCGTCGTTCTCAAAGACGGCCAAGAATTCACCTACGATGCGCTCGTTCTCGCGCCAGGCTCCGTCTGGGAGGGTCCTCTCGACATTCCCGAGGATGGCAAAGCTGTCCCTGGCTTTGTACAGTCGTGGCGGGCCACATTCGGAAAAGCTCAGAAGATTGTTCTGGTGGGTGGAGGTGCAGTCGGCTCAGGTAGGTTTTTTTTGCCACGGTTGAGCTCGTGCTCATGATACTCAACATCTCTGAGACAGAATTCGCTGGTGAAATCAAAGACGCGTGGCCGGACAAGGAGGTCACCATCGTGCACGGCGACAGTCAGCTCCTGAACTCTACGTACCCGACGGCTTCCGCAGAGGGATCAAGAAGGATCTGAGTGCGCGGGGAGTCAACGTCATAGTCAATGACTATGTCGACGAGATCCCTGCACCCGGACCCACCACCGTGACCACGCGCAAAGGGCACGCAATCGATGCTGACTTGGTCGTAAGTCCTATGATTTCTCTCATGCTTACGATCTCATCTGAGTACATCCTCTACTCAGGTAGCTACCAGAGGCCCGCGCCCCGCACAGACTTTGTCGCCAAGTCCCTCGGCGCCGACACCCTGGACGACAAGAAACAGATCAAGGTCAAGCCCACCCTCCAGCTGCTGGATTACCCGAATATATTTGCCGTCGGGGACGTTACCAACATCGTCGAGCAAAAGCAGGTTGTCAAAGCCAGCGCGCACGCTGGGGTCGTCGCCGGTAACATCATTGCGTTGTTTTCTGGTAAAGCTCTCCAGAAGTACAAGGGTTCAACCGAGATGATCATTGTCACGAACGGTCAGTTGATCCTCTCTTTTGCAGTCAGTCCTTGCTTACATTTTTCCTGAAGGCAAAAACGGTGGTCGTGCGTACCTTGGCTTCTTGTGGGGGATCACCTTCGGAGCCTGGTTCGCGCGGATGATCAAGTCGAAGACACTCATGGTTGGCATGACGCGGGGATTCATGGGATATTGATTTCTTGCATTCTTGAGTATTTCTATTTTGGTCCATACCATTCGTACTATATTATATTCGCTCAATGAAGGGTTTCGATGATTTGGTGATAATAAACAGCGTATGCCTCCCCGTTCCACAATCGGTAACTTCGCTCCTACGAATCGACTTTGCAGAAAACTTTTCCAGGGTTGATGCTTCATTTGGGGAAGATTCTGCTGGCGCTGATTTTTCAAAAGCAATGCTGAGAGCAGTCTGCGCGGTAGCCCACGGTGCTTATATAGCAGTATAGATAAGTATGGCGTGAAGCGTTAGCATGATTCACATAAAGAAATTGTGACCCTTGTTCACCTATCGGCCCTGCGGTGGGAATAACTTGAAACTGCGAGTCAATAGAATTTAGAAGATGGCGCTTCGACTTCGCATGTCCATCGGATAGCGTTCGTTCAGAACTGATCAATGACGAAGCTTTAGGCCTCCAAATTAAGCCAGAACCTGACACTCCTCGTGTCGTGCGAAGATCCAGAGAGTCAGATAGGTATAGCAGAAGGCAGACAATTCACTCGCGATGCCCACATACATAATCAAAGTGAATTGCGGGTCATATAGATCGAGGATTACAGAGGTAGAGCAATTTCCGGAAAGAATCAGTGTTGGTTACGCAGTGTATCAAGAAAAGCCATCGTGGACGCAGGGAGCCTCTCGTACGGATAGACGTGGACGACGCGGAAGATGTCGCCATAGATGTCCTAGAAAAAAAGTGTTGGCCTTGGTGATCTACATGAAGCGGCATACACACGACGATGAATACATTGAGCAGCCCGTAGATCCGCCGGCGACAGACGTGAGGGAGACTGAATCTGACGGAAAGGCCTGAACGGCGTATTACGGCGATGTAAAAGTTAGGCGCGGCAGGTAGGTAGAGGAGCTTGAGAGTGAGACAAGTGAGAATGAAGACACAAATTCAGGGGGTTCGAGTGACTTACAGGCCGGGCATGCCTGATAATAAGCGGAGGAAGCCTTCGGGCAGCGCGCGGCTGAGTACGAGTACGACAGGAAGGCATTTCTGGAGTGGTTTTGCAAAATCCTAAGGATTGTCCCCTTGACTGGCGCTCTTTTTATACATCTCAGAAAACTTCAAAGGCTCGTGCCGTCCAAAAGGAAAGAAGACAGTGTTCAGTACTTCCATAGCTTCTTTTCAAAGTGACATGCAGGCACGCGCAGCGAGTTGAGACCTTGGTTGGTAGCCGGATCTTTGATCTGGAAGATGGTTCGGTGAAGAAGTCAGGGTCTGTCGTATATCCGTGACCGCTGACAACATGTTACAGGCTTCGACTAGAAGCAGCAGCAAAAGAAAGCAGCAGAACCAAAGGCACACCTGCATAGAAGACGACAAAAATAGCGAGTACAGGGCTCATGGAAACTCGTTGGGTTTGCCTCGAAAACAATCATCGATCAGACGGCACCATTGGCGTGCTTCCAGAGTCTTCTGACAATCTGGACGACTGGCCGAGGTCGGAGAGAATTGTGACCGGTAACTGACGCGTACCGGCATACGACCCGCATGGGCCCTCTGTGCAGCTCCTTGCTCGCCTCCAAAACTCTCTGGAGCCTGCCTAGACAAAATTTCTTCGACACTCCGGGTCCAAATCTGCCTCCGTTGATGATGACCAATCATCAATTACGTATACGTGAGTCGGCAGCGAACTGTTGCCCAGAACACTCACCGAAGTAACATATAAGTATACAGCAGACGAGAGTCTGAACCTCCTTGTGTGCAAAAAGCCCGACTCGAGACCTTCAAGACACTCAAGATGCCCGCCTTATTGGAGAAGAAAGCAAACGTTGACAGCGGCCAAGTTTTCGATGTTCACCAGCTATGAACATATCCAAGACACGGCCTTACATTCGGTTCACAGAAGAAACAGCAATAATCGCCATTCGAGTATTCCAGATCGACAGTCCGACTTTGCCTTCCCAGTCGTGGAAAGCTCTTGTCTCCGGAAGAAATGACAATCAAATGGGTAGTGCTGCAAGACCCCTAGCGATCTCGAACAGTGAGAGACAATCAGACGTCATGGATTTCGCGAACGGCGGAGAACTTCCGAATTTTTGAGAAAGTTGGTAGTGTGCTAGCCGGCTCGACAGACGATATCTGGGGCTAGTAGCCTTCTAGTCCCGTTTCTAGCGTCGAACATTACTGGTCCTGAATGTTCCAATGCAAGTGTGTCCGACTTTCGACCATAGACCAGAGCCCAACCACCCAGCGCCAACAACCCCGCAAGTTCGGTCGCAACCTCTGCCGGAAAATCGGTGTTAGGGATTGGCAACGTTATGGGTGCTGTGGCAAGTCGTGCTGGGGAAGGGTCTTGCGTTGGCGCGTCCGTGTGTTGTGTCGAGACTGAGAGCAAACGGCAAGATCAACAGGACAAACTGAAATTGTAAATTCATCTTCCTCTCTCCACCACACCACCAGCCTTTTGCGTCGCATTTTACTCATCCGACGCTCAATATACCAGCAGATGCCAGCCAATCCGCCTTCAGGACGGCAGAAGGTGTACTCAACGCGACAGCTTTTCAACAATTCCTGACTATCGATCATCTCGAGCAGCTGCGTCGGGAAGACAAGGTATTCTCTGCGATTGTGTTCTCCCCCTCTTTTTTTTCAAGCAGGCAGCTCTCCTTGCTCGTGGGCTGCTTGCGGCACTTTGGTTTGCTCGTTTGCGCCAACGGTTTGCCTTAGTTTCGACTACGCCAACTCATTCACTCGCGCCTTCCTCCCATGCTTCCGACTCCTTACTCCTGAACATTTATGAAACACGCTTGCTCGCGTTGGCCTGACGGAGTAACTGTTAGCCTTCCACTCCTCGGTTTGTACAATGCTACGGTCGTCGGTCCGTACCACATGCCAACTCCTTCCGGTCGTCCGGTCCTTGACCTAATACCACCATGAGCGGTTGTATCTCGCTCTGTGTATGTACGTGGGGCCCCGGCTTGCGGCGGTAGATTATTCGCAGTTCGTTCGCGGGAATACATTTTGAGTGGTTGATGCCGTCACCGTCGTTCGAAGCCAGTGGCTCATCTAATCGCCATCATGCCTAGTCTCGTGAACAAGATTGTCCACAGTGAAGACAGCTGAAGACAGTCGTTCAAACTCACATCGTGCCCAACATTCATAGAATTCTCGTCGAGCAATTATACAAGCTAGAGGACGCAGAATTCACCGGCCTCCCTCCACTAATCAAGTCGTCTAGCGGGGCCCAATACTTTGCGAAAATCGGGCAGCAGAGCGAAGAGGAACAGTATGCTGGAGAAGCTGAATCCCTTCGACAAATCGCATTGGCTGCCCCAGGCCTCGCGCCACGCGTCTTGGCAGCGGGTACCAGCGAAAAGCGACCCTACATGATCACGGAATACAAAGAATTGACATCTCTGAGCGACGCAGCAGCGAGGCGTCTGGGCAAACGACTTGCGACCGAACTCCATCAATACAAGGGGCCGAAAGGCTTTGGCTTCGAGATCCCCACGTATTGCGGAGCTACAAGACTACAAAATGGATGGTTTGACACATGGGAGACTTGTTTCAGTTCAATGTTAGAGGACTTGTTGTCCCAGCTCGTCAAACAGGGCGGGTTTTCGTCGCTCTGCGCCAAGGGGGGCTCATCCGCAAGGAGTACGTTTGATAACTTTGCGCTTGATGGGTGGTCGCGTTGAAGCAACCTTTCCCCAGCGTCATCCCAAAACTCTTGGGTGCGCTGTCACTTCGTCCTTGAGAGAGTGCCAGGCTTACGACCATGTGTCAGGCCCTCTAGTCATTCAGCCCGTTCTTCTTCACGGGGACTTATGGAGCGGAAACATGGGCTACGAAGCCAGCGCCGGGGAGCCTGTTATCTTTGATCCTGCCTCTTACTTCGGGCACAACGAGGCCGAGTATGCATTGATTGCTCCAGATCGCAGTTTTCTCTTCGTTGACCCTACTTGACATCAGTTTGGCTATTGCGAGGATTTTCGGTGGAGTGCCAAAAGGATTCTTTGATACCTACCACGAACACTCGCCCAAGACTGAGCCCGTGGAACAATACCAGCTCAGGGGGGAGTTGTACGAGCTCTTTCATTATCTAAACCATACGCTTTTGTTTGGGGTACGATTCACTGAACCTCATTTCAGGGATCATTGACTGAATGTTCTGGCTAGGGCCATTATGCTTCAAGCGCGCAGAGAAAGATGGACATTCTATTGTCCTCGGATTTGAACGGAAGAGCACAGAAATAATACAGACCGCATGTACAGCACATACTTTATGGCATGTCCTGTCCACATACCGGATTCCAAATAACAAAAGGCAGTTCCTCACTAGTACTAGGCATGGTTTCATCTCTGTGAACGACCCCACAACTCGGGAGGTCTAGCAAATTCCACATGGCATCGACATGCTTACGCTACTGAGAGTAGTATTCAGCGGCGTAAAAACACTTCCGTCGATTGAAACCCACCTGGCGCATCAAAGTCTTGGTTAGCTGATACCTCTGCGAAACACCGTCGATGGCAACCGTTGCGCATGCGTCCACATCATGTTCAGGCAATGGATCGGACGTCGGCGGAGAGGGGATACGATGCGCTGAGGAGTCGAACACAACGGGCGACGGCAGGGTATTCGGGGAACTTGAGACGGGATCAACAGCGGTTTCGGGAGTCAAGCGGGAATTAGCGGGAGAAGGGTAAGGATTCTTGGAGAGGCGTCTACGTTTCGGTGTTGCGGAAAGAGAGTCCAATTCGCGGGAATGCTCCGTACCGCGGGGCTGCTCGTCATCTTCGCGATCAACGGGCCCAGACCCGGTATTCGCCATAACGACGTCCACTTTCCCGGACTTGATGAGCGGGGGTGGTAAAAAAGTGATGACCCGCCTCTCCGACGTAGGGTTCATCCCGGTGACCTTGCTTTTCATCATGCCGGGGAGACGGAAAGCGGCCGTGGTCTTCATGCCCCGTATCTTGGGTTTCATTTTCTCTGTAGCCTCAGCCTTCTTTCGCGCCGGTAAAGTCGTCCATTCCTCGTCGGGATCCGATTTGAAATAGTCATACGCATCGCTCTTTTGTCTTTTGCGTGTCTGGGTTGTGCCTTTTGAGGAGCAATGCGCTGTCGAGGGGGCGAAGGGGTCGGAATAGAGCTAAAAGAACGGATTGGACTAGATGGTGGGAGTCGGGAGGGCAGATTGGGATCACGTGAAGGGCCAACGACTCTCGCCGGTGTATCATAGACAGATGGTTCCACTGTGTTTGCGTCCCTGTGAATGTCAATGGAAGTGCAGACCGGCGCGTGTTTCGATAGGTACGCAGGAGGATGAGTGAGCGTGTTAGCAAAATCTTCTGTTGAAGTCGAGCGGGAACTTGGCGTGAGTACGCGGAACGATGCATTGGTATTGACGGTTGTGTTGCAATTTGTGTCTGAACTTGAAGGGTGCTGGCCTTGGTCCTGATCAAGGTGTCAGTTGGAGCAAACGGTATACAGGAATATGAAAACACCTGCGAAGAAAAGTCTGCGTGAGTAGGGAAATGAAGGCCGGTCTGACTTTTCGAGGCTCTCATGTGAGTGTCATTCGTCAAGGAATTGCGTGATATAGAAGGACGAGGAAAGGGACATAAAGCAGCGGAATGTGATGGTCGTATAGGTGAGGAGAATGGTATGCTGTCCTTGGGACCTTGGCTAGAGCGGGTAGGTGCTGGGATAGGCGATGAAAAAGGGAGCGCTGCAGGAGAATAAAACTTCTTTCTCGGAACTATTTTCTTGGTAGGTGGTGCGTGTAAGCAGTCGTTATATGCGATGTACCGGACGGGACTTGTGTAGGAGCTGCAACTGTGATCACGGGAATTTCTGGTGCCTTGGGAGGTGCAAGACACCTAGTAGCAAGTTCTGTTTCTTTCGTCTGAGGCACGGATCCAGCGGGTGCAGTGATCAGGCCGGGAGGGAGGACAACAAAGTCGACGGATGTTTGTCGTGGAATAGCGTTTGTCGGGGTGCTCCTAGCAGTCTTCTCCGCAGACTTCTTCATAGAAGCTTTCAAACAGTCAACTATCCTTCCTGTCGGTTGTTTTTTGGTGACCGCGTTGGGGCGACGAGCAGGCACAGGTGCATAAGGTCGTTTAGAACGAGCAGCAGCATTGATCTTGGCTATACTGAAGGGATTAGGCTTGTACGGAACGGTTTCTTCTCGTGAGGATATATCAAAGTCACTGGGAGTCTCGACTATCGGGTTCGAGTCTGAATCTGAGCATGAGTCCGAGTCCTGTGTAGCTTTCGACCTGAGGTTAAAAGCCCAGACGTCGGTCTTCGGGTTTCGGGACCGCGCCATGGGGGTAGGGACTGGAGCTGACAACAACCATACACAACGCCTTTGGCTTGTTCAGCATCTTCTTCGCTGTCTGGCACGTTCCCCATCGACTGGGTCATCTAGTTCAGACGCGTAATTACCATCTTTATTGACTCCGTTGGTTTTGGGACATGAGCCAAGGTATTAATGCGCCTTGACAAATCTCGCTTCTCTCTAAATTCTCTCAGAGTATACGTCTCAAGACCCATATTCTTACGACGACGAGACCTACGCGGAGGAAGAGGAAGATGATTACGAGGAGATAACCCAAGAGGACTGCTGGACTGTCATTTCCAGCTTTTTTGACCAAAAGGGTCTCGTACGCCAGCAGCTCGACTCTTTCGATGAATTCGTGCAAAACACAATGCAAGAACTCGTCGACGAGAACTCCGACCTCATTCTAGACCAAGCGGACCAGCATACAGGGCATGAGGCCGACATGACGCGTCGATACGAGATCAAGTTTGGCCAGATCTATCTCTCGCGGCCCACCGTCACTGAGGCGGATGGCTCGGTGGTCCCGGTGTTTCCGCAGGAAGCCCGTCTGAGGAATCTCACGTACTCCGCCCCCTTATACATCGAGATGAAGAAACGAGTGCTGGTTGGACGCGAGGATCCGGAAGGAATGCCAGGAGACATTGCATGGGAAACTGAGCAAGATGACCACGCGGAGGAAATTGGTCGGGAGAAGGAAACCGCAAAAGTGTGGATCGGAAAGGTGCGTGTATCCAACTGCGTACATCCTTTCGCCCGTCCGATCCTTCCATAGGTTCCCATCATGCTGCGTTCCACATTCTGTATTCTCCGGGGACTGCAGGACCAAGATCTTTACGATTTGAACGAGTGCCCGTATGATTCGGGTGGCTATTTCATCATAAACGGATCCGAGAAGGTTTTGATCGCGCAAGAGCGGATGGCCACCAACCATGTCTACGTGTTTGCCAAGGCGCAGCCTTCTCCTATAAATTTCCTCGCGGAGATCCGGAGCGCGGTAGAGAAGGGTGGCAAAACAATAAGTCAATTTCAGGTGAAGATGTTCCACCGCAACCAGGAGCGCTCGGTAAGCACTTCGCTCGCGAAGTGAGGATATTGTTGTGACCGCCGAGGCAGCTCGGTAATGTGATGAAGGCTACCATTCCTTATATCAAGGTCGATATCCCTATTTGGGTCGTTTTCCGCGGCCTGGGCGTTATCTCGGACCGTGATATTCTGGAGCACATCTGCTACGACATGCAGGATGCACAGATGCTCGAGATGTTGAAACCCTGTATCGATGATGGCTTTGTCATTCAAGACCGCGAAGTCGCACTCGATTTCATCGGCAACCGTGGAACAACGACCGGTCTGTCTCGCGAGCGCCGGATTCGATATGCCCAGGAAATCCTGCAGAAAGAGATGTTACCGCATGTCTCCATGGCGGAGGGCTCAGAGGGCAATAAAGCATACTTCTTCGGATACATGATCCATCGTCTTCTGCTAGCTGCACTTGAGCGACGAGAGCTTGATGATCGCGACCACTTCGGCAAAAAGCGTCTCGATCTGGCCGGGCCCCTGCTAGCCAAGCTTTTTCGTATCTTGTTCAGAAAACTCACCAAGGACGTTTACCGTTATCTCCAAAAGGTTGAGCTACAGATTCTTCATTTATTTCGTCTCATCTAACTTGCTTCAGTGTGTTGAAACGCACAAAGAGTTCAATCTTGGGCTCGGAGTCAAGCATCAGACCATCACTAACGGTCTGAAGTACTCACTAGCCACAGGCAACTGGGGCGACCAGAAGAAATCCATGTCCGGCAGCGCCGGTGTATCTCAAGTGCTGAACAGATACACCTATGCGTCCACGTTGTCCCATCTTCGTCGGTGTAACACGCCGTTGGGACGAGAAGGCAAGATTGCCAAGCCCCGACAATTACACAACACCCACTGGGGGATGGTGTGCCCGGCTGAAACCCCCGAGGGCCAGGCGTGTGGGCTGGTAAAAAACCTTGCTCTCATGGCTTGCATATCCGTCGGTTCATACTCTGCCCCGGTCATTGAATTCTTGGAGGAGTGGGGTCTCGAGTCTCTGGAGGAGAATGCACATTCGGAGGTCCCGTGTACCAAGGTATTCGTCAACGGAGTATGGATGGGCGTTCACCGCGACCCCGCGAATCTGGTCAGAACGATCAAAAAGCTGCGTAGGAAAGACGACATCAGTCCTGAGGTTTCGGTAGTACGGGACGTTCGCGAGAAGGAGCTTCGGCTGTATACCGATGCTGGACGTGTCTGCCGGCCGTTGTTCATCGTCGAGGACCAGAAGCTGTGTCTGGAGAAAAAGCACGTCAAATGGCTCAGCCAAGGGTCCAATGATGATGGAGATGAATACAAATGGGAGCAGTTGATCAAGGGTGGTATTGTAGAGCTGCTCGACGCCGAAGAGGAGGAAACCGTCATGATTTCGATGACGCCTGAAGATGTCGACAACTCTCGTTTACAACGCAGCGGTATCGATCCCCATGCAAACGACGGCGAGTTCGATCCTGCAGCTCGATTGAAGGCTGGAATCAATTCGCATACCTGGACGCATTGCGAAATTCACCCGAGTATGATTCTCGGTATATGCGCGAGTATCATCCCCTTCCCCGATCACAACCAGGTGCGTCCAATCTCTTGCCGAGCTCGTCAGATTCCTACAAGTTTTGCAGTCCCCTCGTAATACTTACCAATCTGCTATGGGTAAACAAGCCATGGGAATATTTTTGACCAACTTCCTCATCCGTATGGACACTATGGCCAACATTCTCTACTATCCCCAGAAACCTCTTGCGACCACACGTTCTATGGAGTACCTGAAGTTCCGAGAACTCCCTGCCGGTCAAAACGCCATAGTCGCGATTTTATGTTACAGCGGATACAACCAGGAAGATTCCGTCATCATGAATCAAAGTTCAATCGATCGAGGATTATTCCGCAGCATTTATTATCGCAGTTACATGGATCTGGAGAAAAAGAGTGGCATCCAGCAACTCGAGGAGTTCGAGAAACCCACCCGCGACAATACACTCCGGATGAAGCACGGAACATACGACAAACTGGAAGATGATGGTCTCATCGCACCCGGGACTGGTGTACGGGGAGAGGATATCATCATCGGAAAGACAGCGCCTATTCCTCCCGACAGCGAAGAACTTGGTCAGCGCACTCGCATACATACTCGGCGAGACGTGTCCACGCCGTTGAAGAGTACCGAGAGCGGCATTGTAGACCAGGTCTTGATAACGACCAATTCCGAGGGACAGAAGTTCGTCAAGGTCCGGGTTCGAGCAACCCGTATTCCTCAAATCGGAGACAAGTTCGCCTCGCGTCACGGGCAGAAGGGCACAATTGGCATCACGTATCGGCAGGAAGACATGCCTTTCACCGCCGAGGGCATTGTTCCAGATATCATCATCAACCCCCACGCTATCCCATCCCGAATGACAATCGGACATCTGGTCGAGTGTCTACTGTCCAAGGTTGCGACACTCATCGGTAACGAGGGTGATGCAACCCCTTTCACCGATCTCACCGTCGAATCGGTGTCCGCTTTCTTGCGGCAGAAAGGCTATCAATCGCGTGGTCTGGAGGTCATGTATCACGGACACACAGGCCGCAAATTGCAGGCTCAAGTGTATCTTGGTCCGACTTATTACCAGCGTCTCAAGCACATGGTAGACGACAAAATACATTCCCGTGCGAGAGGTCCCGTGCAAATTTTGACGCGACAGCCCGTAGAAGGTCGTAGTCGTGACGGTGGGCTCCGTTTCGGAGAGATGGAGCGAGACTGTATGATATCCCATGGTATTGCCGGTTTCCTCAAAGAGCGTCTATTTGAGGCCAGCGATGCCTATCGCCTGCATGTTTGTGACATGTAGGTTATCGTCTTTGCCCCAGACCGTGGACTTATATCGTTCCAGATGTGGACTGACTGCGATAGCCAATCTCAAAAAGCAGAGTTTCGAGGTTGGTCCATTGAGACTAACGCTCGCTACTCCCGTCTGACCCCTACACAGTGCCGTGCCTGTCGAAATAAGACGGCTTGTTCGCAGCTGTACATTCCGTATGCGGCGAAACTTCTCTTCCAGGTATTGCCGAGTCCTGTCGTTTTCCCCTTTTCTCTGCTCATGACATATTTTCCAGGAACTACAAAGCATGAATATCGCTGCTCGACTTTTTACCACGTCAACAGGGCGGATCCGAGACTAGCCCTTGATCGACACTGAGGCGGTTTATAAGTATGATATGAGATTGGGATGTACAGTAGGCCGATTTTGAAGGCTATGTAATCGAACTTTTTTAGAGAAGATTAAGAGTCAACACCTCGGACATGGATTCTTTGACTTCATCGTATCCAAGCTCTCTGTGACTATTGGGCGAAGCTGTCAACTCTCAGCTTCTGCATAATGTGGAAGGAAGCTGCCTGTGCGTGCCACGGTCGAACAAAAGCTAGCCGTAGTGGGTATGCTAAAAGATGGTGCGAGGACTGCGCAGCCTGCATCGCAGTCAGGACGGACATCTTGCCCACTCCGTGCACAGATGAAGAGTTCCGCTGGCATTCGATGGAACTTTATCTCCTTTCATCGCATTGAGTGTGAGCGAGGATGTCTGTCTTTCGACTGGAATGATCGGGAGAGGGAAGTCCGCCATCGCAAAGATCAATGGGCTCCAAAGATGGCCGCGTCCACCATCTCTGTGATCCAACCCATCAACGCCTCGTCCTTGATGCGGACACCCTCCATCAGCCTCCGAACGCCCGTAAACGCTTTTCTACCGCGCATCTCGCCCTCGCGCTCTTTGTCAGCGGACATCTCGTCACGCGGGTCCACCGGCTCTTGCTCCTCCGTGTTCTCAACCAGCCCGGGAAACCAAAGTGATCCGCATCTGCTCGTGGTGCCTCTTCTGAAGAGGTGAACGACGCTCTGAACAGGATGCGGATGCACAGCAGTGCCGCGAGCGACGTGGACGGCGGATCCACAGTAGGCTGTTTGAAACTGAGCTTGATACTGCGTGGAGGAGGCGCTTGACGGCTTGTAGGATCGCTGATAGGATACGGCGAATCCGCGGAGGGCAGGGTAATGTTGTTGTCCTGAGTCGGATCGATCGTAGCTGGCTGAGGACTGGAGATGTGCGTAAGGACGTGGGACGGAGCGCAGCTTTTGGCAGAGGGGCCTGGGGACATGACGCCCAGAGGCAGGGACATTCTGTCGATGCTGTGTCTGCGATGTGGTCGAGAATATGGTCGAACAGCTCGCCCGGAGCAGCAAACGCCGGCGAAGCACACTTCGACTTATTCCAGAGGCACTTGAAGCGCTCCGTCGCGACTGTGACCTTGCGCCGATCTACGCCCCGGACGACAAATTTCTGCACCTCACCTTGCAGCACCATGGCCTGAGCTGAAGGAAATACCACGCTGACATTTTTTATAACATCGGATGCCACCAAAAGAGGATATTCGTGAGAATGGGGAGCGAAGGCATCCTTGTAGAGATTCCAGAAATCGACCTGAGTCAGCTCGCCATTTGGTTTGGCCACAAACATCGACTTCATCCTTAGGAAGATGAGTACACGTGTAAATCAGTACTGAAAAGCCATACCAATCAAAACACCGTTGTGGTTCAGGCTGGCTGACCAACTCATCCAATTCTTCCTTGCTTAGCTCATGAGGCCGGGTAGCGACGGCAACCGAGGGTACAGTGTGAACGGTGCCCGTTAGATCGAGAACGACGGTCTCTTCGATCTGCTCGTCCAAAAGTATGCCCACTAGCAATCGGAGCACGCTGGGCATGTCTGGGTGGAGCAGAAATGTCTTTGCCATTGCTGGATGGGATAGATGTATGTAAAGGTAATTTAAGGATGCGTCAAGCAATGGTTTGTCGATGACAAGCGGGAGATATCGAATAGCGGCGGCTAACGCGGGAGAGCTTGGGGATAATTGGGACATATTAGGGGGATGGCTCAGAACAAGGTTCAGTGTCGTTAACGCGGAAATGATGAGCGACCGATCGCAGGAGGACAACGCGATGCGGGAGAGTGGTGGTATCGGATTCCACATTGTCGTTACCAGGTGCGGTTGAATTGTATGTTTGGCGGCCAGTGAATGGAAAAAATCAACGATGTTGAGGACAAATTCAGCGTGCTCGTCCAGGTCCGGGTTCAGAATGTTCAGCGCATTGAATACGAGAGCCATACTAGGGGAGTGATAAATCAACTCCTGAGCATTGGCCTCAATCATTGCAGCATTTCTGAGTACAGATAGCGAATCGAGGGCGTGGCGTCGTTTTGCAGCCAGATGTGGGGGAACAGAAAAGATGGATTGCACTTCGTCTGACTCCTTGTGCCCTTCGGCAACATACCACTGAGGCCATTCGAACAAGGCATCCACCAACCCTGGCATTTTCTGGAAGATGAACGATTCATTCTGGCAGAGACGCAATAGGCGATCTAATGCCCAAGTGACTTCTTGTTCAATGCCAGACCGCAAGGAAAGAGTCATGCGATTGTTGGGAGTGTTTTCGGTATACCAACCTGTTCGATAGACGCGTCAATGCCGGGATGTGCAAACCGATGGAAAACGGGCAAGTACGTTCATAGTTGTCGATAGTGATAGGGCGCTGCTGGGCTGGAGGTTGTGGAGGGGCCACATGGGATACGTTGGTCGTTCGATAATAAGCATTGTTGCCAATAGGCCGGTTTGGTGTATACACAGACATGATGGCAATAGCGAGAACGTCGGATCCACTGGGAGCACGGTCCATGGACCGGTCCATTGGACCGCCGGATAGACCTCACGGCCGGACCTCGCGGCCAAACCTGGTCCACATCAAATGACCGCCGGCAGACCAATTGTGGACCGTGCCGTGGACCGTATCACGTCTGTCACAATGTCTGGCCGGTAGACCTGATGGCGGACTTTGATTGTAGACCTCACGGCTCACACGCTTGGAAAAACAATACAATCACCATTGTGCTCCGCCACTTTGCCCGATGCATCCCCAAATGGCCTGGACAATCATACAGTAGACACAGGCAGCTCAATTGCTCTCCCCCTCCTCTTTCTTCCCAACTACTTGCAACCTACCACCTTCTCCTTGCAACTTCTTTACTTCACTGAAATTCAGCATGGATTTGCAACTGCAACAAGACCCTTGAATTAATGGAAGCAGGTGGCAAACAGGGAGACAGAGATGCTGGACAAGGCACCAGAACAATAGACAAAGGCCCAATTGATCTGGTCCATATCTAAGAATGATTGACGGCTCAGTGAAAAATGTGACAAAATCACGCGCAGGTCCATTGCACGGTCCATCACTATGCCCGGGCCACGACCGGCGATCAGAGGTCCACGGCCGGAGGTCCAGGTCCACGGTCCACGGTCCATAGCCCGTGCTCCCAGTGGATCCGACGCTCTGGCAATAGCAGTAGGAACGCGTCCGTCACAATAACTTGTCACAAAAATTCTATCCAGTCACTGCCAGTGATGTACTGACACTGCTTGATGCATCCGTGCCGCCTATAACACGGTCTTATCAAATCCTCCTCCTCCTCCGGTATGTCACGGTGGGACTCCGGATCCAGCTTCCTGAAAACCCGGCAACGCGAGGATCTACATACATATGTTGATCCTCGAGACGCCGTCACTGTTCAACTGGGCTTTTTCCAGATGTTCCCGCACTCTTGCTCGCTTGGTCCTCAAGGCGTTCACATGGCCTCCCATCCTCAAGAAACCATCATGCCGCCCCACCACGACGACGAGATATGTGCCAAGCTCGCTTACCACAAATCAAGGTCGCAGAGAAGCCGTCATTCTCGAATTTCAACAAGCCGGCGAGGAGTCACGTACGTAGGTGCGTTCCGCGGAGATCGTCAGAACAACTTTCTCCAATTTGGCTCCAGATGCACAGTCCGTATTCATGAAATCTGAGTCGACGCATCACATTCACAAGATCTGGAGCTGTGCGATTACCCTCATTACAAGGCTAGCGTTTCGCCGTAAAACAGGACTTTGGTGGAGTCCAATCCAAGCTATCTATAGTTTTTGAAACAGCTGTCATGTGCATTGTGCACAAGGAAGGAAAGTGTTGAACACGTTGGTACAACGCCTAGACAGCGCCCTGTACGGCGTCCGGATCCATTTTGCCCTCATTTTGCGATCCGTTCCGCTCATTGCAACTTATGGAACTTTTGTCCTACGCAACGCGGGGGATAGCAAACTCACTGGCCGTAAGATCTAGCTCTCTCGTTGGGAGCCCAGTCGACTGACTGTTCACAGGGCCCAGGCCATCCGGAGTTCAGCTACAGGGCACTGCAGGACGCAGAGCGCTCAGTTCGACTCGTATCTATCCTCCGCCAACACGGGATCGTCTCCTTCGCTGCACAGTCGAAGAGGTTCCGCTCAATTCCTCCACGCCCGAATACGAAGCTCTGTCATACACTTGGTATATTGACCGGGACTTTGGAGAACCGTGGGAAGGAACCAAGCAAACTATAATTTGTGGAACATCTACCGTCCTGGGTCCCCGATCTCAGCACCGACGTCAGGGCCTTCCTTTGCCAAGTCTCCAGGCAATTTACTGATTGACTTGCAGGTTCGGCCGACTCCATTGTATACGCTGACACAGACAGTCACATATGATGCGACCGGCCCCATGCCGCCCTCGTTCAGGGTAAACAACAGGACGTTGAGTCTCAAAGCAGCTGTTATTGGCACCATCACTGAAGTCGGAGACACTATTGATGTGGGCAACTCTGCTACCCGCTTGTAGTTTTTCATCGAAACTGTGAACCGCTTTGGCACCAATTTCCCTTGCTATAGGCCAACGGAGAATCTATCATCGATGCATTTCGCAAGACCCTGGTCGCTGGAGAGATTGCTGCTGCCATGGTTCTTCGTGGCGATAGTACATGCATGCTGCGCGAATCAGATTTTACAGACTGGTTCTGCGACTTGGCCGCTACTGTGTTCATTCCGAGCCTGTGGAGATATCAGCCTGCCTTCCAATTCATCTTGATGGACGTGGACCTTTCCTTGACTACCGAGGAGGACGCAGTGGACGTGTTAGCTGTCGCACTGAAGAAAAATGCTTCTATTATCGAGAACTCGGCTCTAGGCAAGCGTCGTATCAACTCCATGCGAGGATTCGTTTCGAGATACGATGGGCCGAATATTGTCTAAAAGAAAAGTTGCGGGAGAGGTTGGATGCATACAGGTCTACCACAGGCCCTAGATCATATAGTCGCATGATGGGCATTGACATGATGCGTCCCGAAGTCATGGACGCACCGCCGTACACAACTCTATTCAACCATCTCTACTTGCATCGTCGTCTTTTCACCACGGATAACGGCTTTATGGGCATAGGGCCTTGGACCGTTTCAGGCCGGGACGAGCTTGACATGAATCAGCAGGAAGACGTCGTCATGCTCGTCGCGGGAGCATCGGTCCCGTACATCTTCCGCCGCAAAAACGATGGGCGCTACGAGTTGGTCGGCGAAGCGTTCTGCCATGGAGCAATGGGGGGCAAGAACGGGCTCGGTGAAGACGTACCAGGTCTCCAGCTTGATTCAATGAATTTTGACATGATAACGGTGGTCTGACCACTTGAATCAAGGGCTGAAGTAAAGTTTCTCGTCGTAATTTACCTATCTTTTTTCCGTTGTCCGAATTCTGGGTAACTCTTCGTAATGTAACGATTTTGCTCCCTTTTTCTTAACAATCTGAATCATTAGTCGTGTCTATGTGGATCAGACTCTGGATAAGACTCAGCTTAGCGCGGTCCTACTTATTCTAGGAAATGCCTGGGTGCAGCGCACTGGTAAAGCGCTGTACTGTAGAGGCGCGCCAGTGTCGCGTCTGGTCACGTCACGATATTTGTTACTGCGGGCTCCCGCATTCTAAGTCTTGCTCGCTTGATCTTCAACGCGTTTACATGGCTTCCCATGCTCAAGAAACCATCATGCCGCCCCACCAGGACGACGAAATATGTGCCAAACTCGTTACCACAAACCAAGGTCGCAGAGAAGCCGTCATTCTCAAATTGAACAAGCCAGCGAAGATCGGAAGGAATCCGCGTTGCGACTACGTCGTCAACAGCCCTTTCGTGTCGGGGGAGCACTGCGAGATCTCGGTCGTGCGAAGCCCCATGGCGGCGTCATCGTCTCGTGCCAGGATCTCTCGAGGAACGGTATCCTCCTCAATGGCCACCGCATCAACAAATCCGTCGTCATCTTGATGCACGGCGACGTCGTGGAGATCCCTCGCCGGCGGAAGAACCACACAGTGAGCCGGCTTTGCTAGGACTCGTGAACAGACGTATCTCATTTTACGCAGTCTTCACATGCGTCCATGTGTGGAAGGACAGACCTGTCAAGATCGAGTGTTTGACCCCACCCCGCCCCAGCATCCGTCGCACAAGCCCAAGAGCGTCACTATAGGCAAGTATCTTGTCAGCAACCAGAAATTAGGTAGCGGTACCTTTGCAACTGTGCATCTGGCCCTCGACACCACGCGTAATTCCATTCCGCCCTTCGAAAATGATTGCGAGCTCACAAATATCCATTATAGACGCTGCCCGCCGCCAAGTCGCTTGCAAGACCATACGCGCGAAGAAAGGCTGCGACGTCACCCAGATTTTCAAGGAGATCAGCATACTGAATGGCCTCAAGCACGTATGTTCCCGTCGTTCAACCGAAGACGTGGAATCTGAACATACCGCTCACCAGCCGAACATCAATCGCATATATGGCACCGAGCAAGACAGCCAGTTCATGTGAGCGGGCGCCGAGCATACTCTAATTTTTTTCGGCACTGAAGACAGATCCCAGCTTTATTTTCCTGCAATTGTGCACCGGAGGGGATCTCTTCACGTACATCACAGACAATGCACCCCATCTTTGCGAAGCAGAAGGCAAATTTCTCTTCTTTCAAATTCTGGTCGGTCTCGATTATCTGCATGAAAGAATGATATCTCATCGGGGTACGCGTTGCGTCATATGTTAATGTTATCCCGCGGTCCACACTCACATTCGCGCCAGACCTCAAAGTTGGCGCGTCTCTGTTGCCAATTTCAATGTCTCATTCCCCTCGTTTCACAGCCCGAAAACATCCTCCTCTACGCCCCAGGTGCATATCCCCGATTAGTGATTGCTGACTTCGGTCTGGCACGCCCCAAGGCGTATCAAGAAACGCACAACGTCTGTGGCACAGTCTCCTATCTACCACCGGAAGGTATCCTCGCTCTCGACCAGGCGCACCTGAAGTATGTGGGGTGAGTGAACGAATCGGAGGAATAGAGGGGCATCTCCCGAATACTATGCTAGGATGCCGTCGGATTGCTGGAGCGCAGGCGTCATTCTCTATATAATGCTCTCGTGAGTTACATCTCGGTACTCGTACTACATCGAAAGCTGCTGAAGACTCGCCGTTTCCGGTCAGTGGCTCGCATCCCTTCGATAACGACACATTTTCCTCTTCCTCCGATTGGCTGAGCCATATACAAGCCTCTCATTGCTCGCAGCCCTCGAAAGACTACCACCGCCACGAGGCCAATCTCAAAGCCAAGATCATCGCCGGCGACATGGAGTTCCACCGGAATCCTTGGGATCGCCTTCCTGACGGTCAGTACCTAACCATACCCCGAATCTTTCTCGACAGTCCATCGGAAAATGCGCACGCATGTATATATATGATACTAACTGCACTAAAGCCAAAGCGCTCGTCGGCCGCCTCCTCATCCACAATTACGAGCAACGCGCAACTGTCCGCGACGCCCTGCACAGCGACTGGATCAACAACGAACTGGACAAGCTGCACATCAGCTATCAGAACCGAGTACTGTCGCGTCCTTGATCAACTGCTGGCTGTGCTGCTCTCTGCTCGTGCTTGTTCTGCTCTTCTCTGCATTGCTTCAATCATCTGTAAAAGTACAACATGGATTCATAGACGGCTACACGTGTAATTTGCTGCCACTACATAGATCACTGACTCAATCAAAGATATTTGGCATGGACTAGAGCGTTTTGAGTTTATAGATATGGTTCTGCGGTCGACAAACTCACAGTTGACGTGGTCGGCCGCGAAGGTCGAGATCTATGGCGGTCGAAATTCAATTCGGTCAGCAGAAAACATATCAAGTGTCTTACAAAGTAGTAGCTCTGAAGCGAGGGGGAAGTGATCAGCAGCATTTCAGATTGGAGGAAGCAAAACTGACGTGATCGTATCCCTCTTGACTCCGAACCAGCACCTGGCTCTCATCGTGCCCCGCATCGCGGGCCGCTTTCAGGAAGTTTTCGGGGAGGAGTTGTCCTTGCTTGTAGAAGTTGTCGCCCGTGCCCTATACACGACAAGCAGGTAAGCGACCGACGATGCATGTCAGAGGATTGGAACGAACGCACATAGTCGATCAAGATATTCACAGGCTCCGCTCGCGCCTTGATGAGCTCGGTGGCATCATACAGCGGCGCAGCCTCCGCGACGCCGCCCTGGAGGTATCCGTTGAAGGCTTTCTGTCCCCACGGGCAGTTGATCGGGTTGCAGATCGGCGCGAAGGCGGAGGCGGATTTGTACTGGACGGGATTCTTGGAGGCCAGGTAGAGCGTTAGGGCGCCATGGCCGCCTACGACGCGATTGAGGCCGCGAACAGTCTGGAGAGACCTATGTACGTACCCATGGAATGCCCAGCGATCGACTGGCGTGCGAGATCCTTGATCACGAGGGTATCCGCCGGCACTCCGTCATACATCGTTCGGAATTCCCATAAGCCTAACTAACTCACAATCGGCAGCCCCGCGACCTCGATGACCTGCGGCAGCTCGAGCGTGACGTGCGTCAGCATGTTGTAGTGCCCCGCCCACTTGGGGTGCGTCGCGTTGAGGTAGAACCCCGCGCCGGAGCCAAAGTCCCAGTCCGCGTCCTCGCCGTCGATGCCCGCGCCGCGCGGGGAGGTGTCCGGGAAGAGCAGCGCAATGCCGTGCGTGGCGGCCGCGGCGAAGAAGCCGCCTTTTTGCGCGCTGTGTGGAGATTCAAGCTTGAAGATGAAGAAAGAAGGAGGAGGGGGTGGGGTACCCGTTGTCTTCGGTGCATGTGAGACCGGCTAGGTAGACGAGCAGGGGACCTTCCCGCCCGCGGCTTGGGCGGGCAGGAAGAGGTTGAAGTTGGCGTCGAGGCCTCCGAGCGCCGCAGACTGCAGCGATCAGCGCGATCTTGATAAAACGGGTGCGAATGACGACGCACTTTGAATTTATACTTGCGGAGTTCGCCTGGGGAGGTTGAGAACGCGCGCTAGACGAGCCAACTGGGGTACGCTACCGTCGAAAACTTTGTTAGTGGAGAGCAGCTCGAGCGGGCTGGCCATTGTGGAGAAAGCAGAAGTGCCTTTATCTTATCTAATCACTCTCGTGTACATATTAGAAATTACGGTACCCTAGTAGTAGTCTGATAGCAATCACGGTCACGTTGTCGGCTGGCTGACTGATTTTTCGACCTCATGTCTGAGCTTAGTCTGGCAGCAATAAATCTGAAGATATTTAGTTGCACTGAGAGCTAGAAAACACCATAAGTCCTCCCTGGTTGCTAAGGGTTCCATCCAACATTTATGCCAAGAAGTGAAGATAAAAAATCTAGCAATTATGTAATCATTTTGGAAAGCCAAAGCTTTCTGAGCCATAGGCACACCAAAATGCTTAGAGTTTGCAGAACCAAATTTTCTAAATAGGTGTAGGTACACACTCAAATATTTCCAGATTTATTCGTATTTTATTCATCGTCGTATGAAGAAAAAGGTGTCCAAAGACACAGCCACATGATTGTGTAATCATGTAGCCGGCCGACAAGTGTACCGTGATTGCTAACAGACCCTAATAATGATACTTACTTGTTCGTCATCAAATTTATTAGGGTATCTGTTACAGAGACTACCCTAGTAGTAGTGTGTAGATCGCGTGTATGTCGTTATCGCTGTCCTTTATGCGCGTCGTCGTCTGAATCTGATGTCCGTGGTATCGTGTCGGAAGGAGGAGCCTCCCCCGAATCCTGCACCACCTCCGCCCCCCTGCCCGCCTCATTCCGCCTCTCTCCCCCGCCCCATCCTGTTCATCTGCACCGCCCGCCGACTTCGGCTGCCCCTCCACTTCCCCCGCAAGCATATCGGCAATGCCCAGATAAAACGTCGCCGGCCGGAAGGTGATCTCCCTGCCCATCATCTCAGCCCACTTGTACTGCGCGGCGTTGATCCACCCGACGAGGTTGAGGTGTGAGACGCCCGTGATGGTGCCGAGGTACGTGCCCTGCGTGCCGTCGTTCGGTGTCAGTTCCGTCCAACTCAGAAAAGGAGATCACGTACCCACTTGGACGACGCGACAGACACGAGCCCGTCGTTCTCTCCTTCGTGCTCGAGTACGACCGAATGCGGCCACTTCCACGTGTCGATCAGGCCCGGTTGGTAGGTCGCCCCCAGCTGAAGTACCGCACGCCCTCGACGTCGGGCGTCTGGGCGTTGAAGGCCCGCATGCTGTCGATGGTGAGGGACTCGAAGGCCTTGCCGTCGCCGCCGCCATTGGGTAGAAGGTCGAGGAGCGAGAGGACGGAGGGCATGCGGGCGGGGCCGACGGTGGCGAGGAAGTGGTCGGCGAAGGAGGAGCCGCGGTGGGGGGTGGCGATGGTGGTTATGCTGAGGACGCGGAATTTGCGGTGGGTGAGGTGGGTGGTTAGGTAGCGGCAGTCGAGGCCGCCCTACATTAGACTATGAGCAGTTGGGTGAATATTTGTTTAGAGGCGCACCATGCTGTGGCCTTCGGGAGTTGAGAACAAAAGACAGACGGAGGGGAACTGACACACCGATGAGATGGACACTCCTCCGGGATACACGCTGGAAATCTTCTCCTCCAAGACCTTGGCGCGGTCCACGGGGCTGCTTGTTGCCGGCACACGAGTGATCAAGACCTCTGTCCCGTTAGCCTCCAGCACCTCCTTGATACCGCGCCAATGCGTGACCTGCATCGGCGCGATAGCAGGTCCGATGGTGACAGAGTCGAAGCCCAGCAACCCGTGGCAGAACACGACAGGGTTCTTAGGCGAGCGGTACTTGTGCTGGAGAGCGTGGTGCTCGGCTTGCTCGCGGTCGGAGTCGTCGAGCAGGGTGCGGACGTTTTCTTTATCTTCGGCTGCGCCCCACCATCGTGCGACAGGTGATGAGGAGCGGCGGTCGCGGCTGACGAGAGTACGGAGAGCGTCGAGAGACGAGCCCTGTGTGGCGGGAGAAAGGGAGGCGGTAGGAAGGGTGCTGCGCGTCAGGCTGTCGCTGAACGTTAACGGTGGCGGGCGAGAGAGTGCCTGCGACGGGCTCCAGTGGCCGAGCCACCGCTGCTTCAGCTTCGCCATCGCGTTGTTGTCCATCACTGTTTGCCCCAAACATGTCTCCAACCCCATCCCCGAACCCCGCAAAAGCAAACGCCGCCACTCCCAGGCATTCCCTGAAGAACACGACGCGCCTGCGTACGTCCAGAGCACTGGACAGGACCGCCTGGACAAGGAACACGACGTTTGGGAGGCGTTCAAGGACGAGCACATCGAGGGTACCCTTTTCCTCCCTGTCCAGTCCCTTGCTCATCCTCTCCCCAGTCTTTGAGCTCTCTTCCACTCTATTCAGACGATTCAAACTCGTACGCGAGCTCGACCAGCAACACTCCCGTCCGTGCTTTTCGCGTTCACCGACTCGGTGACCTCACGCGTTCCTTCAGATAACACCACCGACCTGCTACGCCTTTTCATCCAATACGTCCAACTCCGCAGAGCCGCTCCATCCAAGCTCCAAGACCCCGACTCCGACCCCAAGCGCCCCGAAACCTCTCCACCCCGCCGAGGAGCTCTCCACCCGCGCTCTGCTCTCCTCATCTCAAACTCCTCGACGCATCCATCCGCGGCGCAGAGGAGAAGAAGAATCTCTGTAAAACCTCTTGTGAATCCGTACGTCCCTCTTCATCCTCTTGTTGCTGCCTCTCACCATCGCCAAAGGTGGATCGCAGCATCCGCCTCATCGACCAAGCCATCCAAGAACAAGAGCACGCAATCTCCCTCGGCGCGCGTCCCGGCACCCATTTGGCGCCTATCCTCCTCCCCGACATCGCTGCGCCCAAAAAGCAGCCTCCAGCCGTCGTCGACGACCTCTACGACCCTGCCCGCCGAAACCACCGCTCATCGTCGTCCGCCGCAAGAAGACCAAGAGAGGGAGAAAGTCCGACGCGGGACGCGACAATCTGCCTTCTGTCCGGCCCACCCCGCCTGTCATACCCAACCCGGATCCCAACGAGCCGCGATACTGCTACTGTGACCAGGTATCGTACGGAGAGGTGCGTTGTTTTTTTCTTTGAGAGCAATAAGTGACGACTGTGTGGTAGATGCTCGGGTGCGACGACAAGAAGTGTGAACGCGAGTGGGTGAGCTGCGCCGCGCCCTCTGCTGTTGTTGAATACTCGAACGCGCGCAGTTCCACCTGGTGTGCACCGGGCTCGAGACGCGCCCGAGGGCTCGAAGAAGTGGTATTGCGACGATTGTATCGAGCGAAAGAAGGGGAAGAAGTAATATAGGACTCTTGTATACCCTGTACTGTAAATTTTGTGCTTCACAACTACAAGTTGCGCTCGATCTCGAAGCACGTGCCACACCCACACATGTCCGCCCCACGGCTACCTCCCTCCTCCCCTCCGTCCTCCCGTCGCGTCCCTCCGTCCCAGACCTAGACACCACGCCCGCGCAGCTCGCGGCCGCGCAGACGTTCGCGCGCGTCACGTCGCCCAAAGAGTGAGTTACGCCGCGTATCTACCCGATCCCATGCAGGTGCCGCGGTGAGCTGACGGAGTGCAGGACGCCGCTGTTCATCTGTGCTTTGGAACGTACGTACCTCCCCCGTTCATGAGCGTGAAGGCACTTGACGCACTCAAAAAATGAATTAAAAAAATACAGAGTGCTACCGCCTGTTCCCTTCACACGAGCGCGTCATGGCGCACCGCAAGCGGGATCACCACCACCATGCCCATGCTGACGATAATGCGGAGGAGACGGGGATGATTATTACTTGGAACGAACGATGAGACGGCAAGTTTCCGCGCACGAGCGCGTCCTGCGCACCGCAAGCGGGATCACCACCATGCTGATAATGTGGAGGAGACGGGGATGATCGCTACCTGGAACGAACGATGAGGAAAGACATCCCGGGATGCGATCCCACCCGAACCGGTACCCCCGTATCATTACTGGGAACGAATAAGCTACAACCGATAATATGTACATAGCATAGCAAAGCTACAAGAGTCGGCTGTCCATCCATGGCCGTCCACCCTCCGATAAAATACAAGAGCAAGGAGCAAAGCGAGCGAGAACGATCATGCGAGGTGTCGAGGTGTGTGACTTCCAAATGGATGAATGAACGAGGTGGTACGGAATAACTGAAAGCAAAGCAAAGCCGATGATCTAGCTCCACGAGCGCAAGAACCCAGCCATCTGCACGCGCGGCGTCGGCGCCGTGATCCTGTGCGCGGGTATCGCCTCCGCGCCGAGGTCCAGCCCGAGCGCGTTCTCCATCGGCGGCGCCAAGGAGTGCTCCAGCGGCGCGACGAACGCAGACGCAGACCGAGACGCTTGCGGCGAGAAGCGATGGCGGTGTAGATTGTCGTTATTGTTCGAGCGACCCACGTCGTGTGCGCCTATGCTTACGGCTTCGGGCGGCGGCGCGTTCGTGGAGGAACTGCTATGCCTGTGTCCGTTGCCGTGCCCGTGCCCACGCCCCGGACGCGCCTCAGCAGCAGTATTATACCGCCCCGCCGCATCATCCCGCCTCGGCGTGCCCACCATCCCACGATCACGATCCACCAACACAACCTCGTCCTCCGCCGCGACCGAACCCGCCGCGCAACGGGCGGCCCAAAGTTGACGAGCCGCCCGATGTCGGTGCCCATGCTCCTATGCGAATCGTGCGTGCCGGCGGTGTGCACGGTCCCCCACGACGTGCCGCTTTGTCGATTTCGCCGTTGGCGCTCGCGCTCGCGGCGCGCGGCGACGGCGTTGACGGCTTGCTGGTTTTCCTCTTGCGCTTGTACGGAGGTGGTGGAGCGCTGCACTGGGATGGCGGTAGGAGGCGCAGGCGCAGGGTCTGCGTAGATGGGTGGTGGCATGCGAGAGGACGACGCCGATGCTTGCTGCAAGTCGCCCAGGTGTCCGTCGACTTGGACGGTACGGCGGCGCGAGGCGGACGGTCGCGAACGAGAGGAGCTGTCTCCGTAGTTCGAAATGGCCGAGTCGTCGACGAGTCGGGCGGGGGCGAAGTCGGCGGTCCCAGGCAGCCGTTGCCGAGAAGAGTGGGATGTCGATGGAGCAGCCTCCGGCGGGCGGGGTGCGACGGGCGCAATAGCGGCTGATGCTACCGGTATGCCGTACAGCCGCAGACCGCCTATTGCCTCCTCGAGAGATCCGTTGTCGTCCACGAGGGGGGTATGATACACGGAGGCCGAGGCATGAGAATCATCCTCTGGCCCTCCCAAATTCCCTGTAGCGTAACCTTGCCCGAACCCGCTGGCGTACCCATTAACGTAGGCCGTCGCGGGCGCGTACGAAGGATGCAAAGGGGCGGACGCTTCGCCGGGGATGGGAATGACGCGCTGGCTCGGCGACGCCCCCGGGATGATTACGTTGGGCGGCTGCTGCTTGAGCTGATAGTTGGCATAGGGCACAGCCAACTGCTTGCCCTTCCCTTTGGGATCTGGGCGGATTTCTGCAGGTTCGGCGGCAGCACGGCTAGGGGTGAAATACGCAGCGTAGCCTTCTGCGGACTCGGCCGTCGCACGCGCGAAAGCAGGAAAGCGGTCGAGTGGGACGGGCTCGGGTGGCGGCGGAAGTGGATTCGTTCTGTGCTGGTATTTCGCCAGTTCGGTGCGAAGGGGTTCAAGCTGCGCCTCCAGACCTTTGATCTGAACGGGGTTAGATGGGTACCAGAACAAAATGACGATTCACTTACCTGTCTGGAAGGGGAACAGCAGTCCTTGTCAGCGAGAACAAAAGGAGAGGTCAATCACGTACGTAGTAAGCTCCATTACCTGGGTCTGTAAGCTGGACTCTACAGCTTTGGCGGTATCGCGCTCGTGTTTGGACTCATGGGTCTGCAGGACGAGTTGGTCCGTGAGTTGCCTGATTCTGGAGTGGTGTATGAGCATGATGGCAGCACATAGAGATCGAATGTGTCTTTACATGTGCCTGTCTGCAGATCTACGCTCGTTGAGCCTATTCAGGTCGTGAAAAGCGGCTCTGGCCATGCGGAGGGGATTGTACTGTATGAGTCATAGTGTCAAAGGCGGCACGTTCAGCATGTGAACGTAAATAATCACATCATCATCCGAGTGCCCCTCAAGCCACGCGTCGAGTTCCGCTGAAATGGCGTTCCTGCTGTCCTCGTCGGTGTCGTAGAACGCGAGCGCAGCGCGACGAAGCAATTCAGTTTGCAGGTCCGGTTCCGGGCGATCGACGTGGAGTTTTTTGATACGGTCTGGATTGAAGGCTTTGCGGCAGAGAGGACAAGTTGCGGGCTCTAAAGTTTCGAGGCAGCTGAGTAAACGATTAGCAACTGCTCCAGCGCCGAATTTTCTCTTTACTTTCTGCAGAAGACGTGTCCACATGCAATAACGGCTGGAGTCGGGTTATACCCGATTCCGAGAAGTAGACCTCCAGGCAGACGTCGCATGAGGATATTGGGGCAACGAACAGAGGCATATAGGCATTTAGAGTACGGGTTGTCCCAAAAAAAGCTGTTTGAGGAAGTCCTAGTGGCTAGCCAGGAGGCCTCAAGGTGAAGCCAGACCGAAGACCAATCAGACCACAGTATGGTGGTAGACGAGACGCGGAGCCAGAGAGGATAGTACTTACACGATGTGACAGTGACATGTCACCCTCTGGAATTGTTTGGATCGGAAGCAGCAAGGAGCATTCTTCTGTATCAGCTGCACGACGGGCTTGAATGCGTGCTGTTCTGTCCATATCCCTCTAATCTCTGGACAAAATACCGTCTTTGCTCGGGAGTCGGAGAAGAATGAGTTTCTTCTCCCGCAAAAAACAGCAGCCTCCACCCCAGCAACAGCAATCCAATGTTTCTGTAGCCCAAACTCCGAGCCAGGCCCTCGCACAATTATCAGCTGGTGTTGCCAAAGATTCCTCGAACCAGCAGCCCCCAAGCCAGCGCGACGAGTTGTCTGTATTCTCTCCTTGGTCGCCATCACATACCGTTGACATTTTCCCAGCACTCCCAGTAGTATTGGCAGCAACGGCGGCCTTAATGGTCCCAGCGCCCCTTCAGGCGGAGTTCAGCAGCGTCCAAAACCGAATGGGATCCCGAACGGTGCCCAACCTGGCAACGGAACGCAATCACCACAACCAACACAGCAGCAGCCGTCGCAGCCGCGGGCGGCTTTTCCTTGGACATTTCACCGCCTTGTTCTTCCCCCACCCATAGTCCTTAACAAGCCCGGTGTAGTTCCTCCAACCTCTCCATCTCCCTCTCCCTTCCCGCGCTACGGCCACGCCCTTCCAGCCAACCCCACAGCCAGCGGCGATCTATACATTTTTGGCGGTCTCGTGCGCGACTCCGCCCGCAATGACCTCTACCTCTTTTCCAGCCGCGATCAGTCTGCGACATTACTACAGACTGCAGGCGACGGCCCGTCTCCGCGTGTCGGCCACGCCAGTGCGCTCGTCAGTAATGTCCTTATCGTTTGGGGAGGCGACACCAAGGCCGACCAAAGGCCGAACGCAACTGGCAAATCCGACGACTCCCTCTATCTCCTCAACCTTGGTATGTTTGTAACATGTCGTATGACCCGCAACTCAAGTATCGTAGTTTCGCGGGAGTGGACCAAGGTAACGGTAAATGGGCCTGCCCCAACTGCTCGATACGGACACGCTGTGACCATGGCGGCTGGCTCCAAATTCGTCGTTTTTGGAGGCCAGGTCGACGGAGAATTCTTGAACGATCTGTGGTTTTTCGATCTCAATTCGTGTATGTCGGTCTCGGCCTCCTCAAACACCGTCGGGCTCAGGTTTTACAGTGCGGTCAAGGGCGCAATGGGAACTGTGCCAAGTGGCGTCGCCTGAGCGACCGGCACAGAGAACCGGCCATGTCTGCTTAACGTATGAGAATCGGATCATCGTGTGCGTCTAGTTCGCTCTTTGTAGCTCCAAACAAGTACTGATTGGACACTAGCTTCGGCGGTACTGATGGCCAATATCACTACAACGATACGTGGTCGTTCGATCTCACGACGCGCAAGTGGGAGGAGTTGACCTGCATCGGCTTCATCCCCTCTCCGCGGGAAGGTCACGCCGCTGCGTTGGTAGACGACGTTATGTACGTATTCGGTGGACGAGGTGTAGACGGAAACGACTTGAGCGATCTGGCGGCATTCAAGATCTCCAGTTAGTGCATACATTTATCCGCGTTTCCTCCGTTGACATCTGGTAGATCAAAGATGGTACATGTTCCAGAATATGGGGCCGTCGCCAACGGGCCGCTCGGGTCATGCTATGGCCGCAGTTGGGACCAAAGTCTACGTGCTCGGGGGTGAATCCTTCACTCCGTCGAAGACTGATGATTATAGTTTGGTGCATGTCCTGGACACCAGTGCGTTTCGTTTCTGCGCCAATAACCCTTCATTAATCTCGGTCTAGAACACATCAAGTACCCCTCGACCCCAGCGCCCGCTCCCCAGGGCGGCGTCGCTCGTAAGGCATCCTTGACCCCCGTGCCCAGTCAGCTCGCGGCGACGAATGGGGTGCGTTCGATGTCACCGAGCATGGCTCCGCCAGGAGCAGACCCGGAAGACCCTCGGCGTGCAATGTCTCCTTCGAACATGAAGAAACCGCCCAACGGGGTCGCCAATGGCTTTGGCAGGAAACCCACACGGCCACGGCGGGAGGAGGACGACGCTGGCGCGGATGACAGTACGGACGAGGCGCCTCGGGAACGGGAGCGGACCATGTCACCCGAGCATGCTCCGTCTGCAGCAATACGGGCCAAGAGTCCTGCCTTCAGTGTCGCCAGTCGCGCAACATCCCCTGCGAACGGCATGAATGTCGGCGACTCGCAGCCGCCGAACATGGTGGGCGTGTCGATGGCTCTCAAGGATAATTTGAGTGGCCGGGGATCCCCTGCGGTCATGGACCGTAGCAAGCCGCCGGCCGACGCGTTCTATACGCCGGGATCGCCCACGGGTGCGGGATCGGGGGGATCGCACTTTGGGCACTCCTCGCGGCAGAATTCGGTCAATGTCACGTCGGATCTGATCAAGGATTTGAAGGCGAAAGAGCAGGAGTTGGAGGGTGCCAAGCGGCAGATGGCATGGATGAAGGAGGCGCTGGCCAAGGCGTCCAAGTCGGGCTACGTCTATGTTGACCGAGATGGAGCCGAGGTTGCTAATGGTGGTACTGAGGGCGCGGACGCCGAACTGATTCTCAAGTTCAAGCAGTTCAAGGCACAGATGCAGGTAAGTCCAAGTGTATGCCATAGCATGTGTGTGTTGATCAGGCATCAGATCTTGATGGCGGAACATTCCCGGCAAGCATCGGAGCATATCGCCGACGCTGAGCGAATGAAGACCAGCGCTACACAAGAGGCTGCCTACTACCGCGCCAAATTAACCGCCCTTGAGAACGCCAACGAAACTGAACTCACCCGTCTCGAGCGCGAACGCGTCGCTGACCTTGAGCGTCAAATGTCTAATCTTATGACCGAGCGATGGGAGCAAGACCGCAAGCTGAGCGAGCTGTCCGATTCTCTGGCGCTGCAAACCACTTTGTGCGAGCAGGCTGAGGCACGGGCCGCCGATGCGACCAAGCGTGCGGAACTGACGGAGGAATCTCACGAACGGACATTACAACGGCACAACTCCATTCAGGAGCGGCATAATACGCTGGAAGCGCAATTCCGGGACCACGCCGATCGCTTGCTTTCACAGACCTCCGCTCTAGAGCAAAAGGAAGCTGATGAGATGAGCCTCCGCGCCCAGGTGGACGAACTCATTCAGTCTCGGGAACAACATCTGCGAGCGCTCGAGCAGGCGCGGACCGCGCTGCAGGCGTCTTCTTCCCGAGCGGAGGAGATTGATGCCCAGTATCATCGAGCGCGCGAGCAGATCAGCACACTCGAGGTCGACCTGGTCGAGCTCCGCGGAGAATTGGAGTCGCGGACAACTGAAGTCGAATCCACCCGGGCAAGACTTACTGACGTTGAGAACTCGTGGGCCAAGTCGAGGGAAGAAGCGGATGCGTTCCGGGCGCTTACAACTGGCGGCCTCGGTGAACTACTCGATTCGCATCGCGACCTCAAAACTGACGAAGATCGGCTGGCACGTGGACATGCTGAGAAGACGCAGGCTATGGAAACAGAGGCGGCTGCGTTGCGTAAGATGCTCAAGGATGTCACGCAGCAGGCCGACCAAGCGAAAGCGCAATTGGCAGAGGAGCAGCAGCGAGTACGCGAGCATGAGTCGGAGCATTCTCTGCTGCGTTCTCAGATAGTCGGTCTCCGCGCTCAGCTCTCCAATACTCTCGCGGACGTTGGGCACACAAAGAGGACCCTAGCGGATAAGGAGGCGCAGCTCATGGACAAGTCCAAGGAATCTTCCGATGCCACTGTGCGACTAGGGATGTTGCGCAATTACCTGGCTGAAAACGGAATCGGCGTCGATGAGGATCTGGAGCGCTCGCGGTCACGAGCGCAAGGCGCAACTTCTCCTCAGGTTTCTGATTTGGAGAATAAGCTCGCCGAGCGCACTCGTCTCCACGAGAACACGGAGCGGGAGTTGGCTCAAGCTCTGCGCAAGAAGCGGGACGTTGAGTCACAGCTCAGTCAAGTGTCGTCCCAGCTCGAAATAGCCCGCTCCACTCCAGTTCAATCTGCCGGATCCAGCTCTGAAGCCGAAGCTCGTGCCGCCGAGGCAGAGCGCAAGCTGGAGGAGACGGAACAGGGCTACAAGGCACGTATGCAACAAATGGAGGAAGACTATCAGCTTGCCGTTCACTACGTCAAGTAAGTTTTTCTGCGACTTTCTTCCAGGCCGTTTCTAACTATGTTTACAGGGGGACGGAGAAGATGATGCGGAGAATGAGGGACGAGCTGACGAAGCAGAAGAACGCCAATGTTTCTCTTCAAGCAGACCTAGATGCCACACGGGTGGCAAAGCGCCGCAAGACAGAAAACTGTTGAACGGCCGCTCTACACCTTCTTCCGATGATGGCAATGATTCCGCGCTGCGCGGGCAACTTGTGGATGCGCAACGACAAGTGCAGCGTCTGAACAACGAAAACAAGGAGCTCCGCTTGCGTCTCGACAACCTGGAGAAGGATCTTGAAACGTTACGAGACAACCTGCTTTTATCGCAGCGGGAGTCTGATGACCGACTCATCCAAGTCGAGGATTTACAACACGAAGTTGAGCGCCTTCAATCTTCATTAGTCATTGCTCGCGGTGGCAATGAAGAAACGCTTCTTGAGACGCTCAGCAACGAAAATACAACTTTGCGGCGGGAAAATGAGCAGCTTTCCCACAAAATCGGGCTTCTGCTAGAAGTGGACCAGCCATCGTTTGGACAGGGACGGCCGATGTCTGGCAGTTCTGCGCGCCGGACTAGCAACAGCTCATTTGCCGAGCTCACCAACGAACTGGACGACTGGCAGCGTCAACTAGCCAGCTCCATGAGCAACCGACGCCCGCTGAGCGACTTCGATCTGGAGCCCGAGAGAGCAAGATCTCCTCGTTCATAGTCTGCACTTATGCTAGTCTTATCTATGATACCCACATCTACGCTCGCTTGGATTCTGCTACTCATTTAACTTAGTGTTTCGTTTGCTGTCGCCGTCCCCTAGTATATATATTATATTTTTCGGCCGTACGCGCCGATTCATGAAAATCATGACGCGTTTGCCCGTTGGGTCCATTCTACGGCTTTGGCTTTGACATTTTCAACGCCTTCCTCGTCACCAATGCGCTTCTCCAGCTCGAGCCACTTTTTGAAAAAAGACCTGGAATCTGATTGAACATCGTATTCAGACAGAATCGACTGTACGCACTTGGCCTTGTGACTGGTCATCTTTTGGGCAAGAACTCGTTCAAAAAGATTTCTATGCAGCCGTGAGGAGTGATATGATTGTGAAAGGGAAACACTCCCACCTCAAGACTTGTATTTGCTGTTGTCCCGCCTCCATGTCCATGTACACGGACCATAAATCCAGTCTCTTAGGATGTGAATCGACAATCCCCTCGAAGAGTGTGCGGCCGCGTTCAGGATCACCTAGCTTGTACTCTAGTTGGGCAAGCGGGATATAGTCTTGAGGTCTGCGAAGAAACTTTAATGCGAGAATTGAATATAATCAACCATCATTGTTTACGTTTACGCTTTTCGAGACTTTGCAGACAACGCGGTAACAGGTTCCGTGACGCTTCGGTGTTCCCCTTGCGAAGGTAGTATTCACTAAAGAGTGTCCAGACCTTGGAGCTTTGCCCGAACTTTTTACAAGTTCGTTGATACTGTTCTTCCGCTTTCTGCAACTCGAATGTTAGCGAAGGTTGGTCAAAGAAAGGAGAGACTTACAGTCGACTTGTCGGATTGGTCGAAGATTAGGGCAAGTCGCAGATGGACGGTCTTCGAGTCGTTGGCTCGCGCAGCTTCCTTGAACGTGCTCTCGACTGTCTCGTCGCTGCCATATACATTCTCGAGATTGAGAAGCGCGATCCAAACATTCAGCTTTTCTTGTTCTTCCCGGAAGTTGATGGTTTTAAGAGCTCGTCGAGCAATCTCCCGAGCCTTCTCAACTTCCGACAGCTGCAGTTGGAACGACATGTATTGGACCCAAAGGTACGACGAGTTGGGAGAACCCAAAAGCAGTCGCTCGAAGTCGGCGTTAGACTGTGGTGTTTTGGTGTGCATATCTGCCGTTAGGTCTTGTTCGATCTGTTTTTTCCTCCGTTTCTTCTTCTTCTCAGGTTGTTCGTCATCGGGATCATCATCCGAGTCGGATGCATCCGAAGTAACTTCCTCGGCCTCGAGATTCGTTGACCACTGGAAACCGCCAGACAGTTGAAGTGCAGGAGTCTGCGAAGGGGCCGAGGGCTTCGAAGGCTTAGACGACGACTGGTAAAGATGGGAAGTGGGATCTATGTCGACCTCCATGGCATCCTCGTCATCCTCTGAATCACTTTCATTCTGCTCGGTGTTCTCTACCGGGTCTTCGGGATCATCATCGGAAGCTTCCGGATCGGAATCTGAGACCTCTCCGCTTCCCTCCGGCCGTTGGAAATCCCCGTCGTCGAAGTGCGAAGGTTTGAGACTGAACGAAACTTTGCGCTTATCGATGGATAAGATGTAAGCCTTCACACGGTCGCCCTCGCGGAAGCCGCGGACAGCAACGGCGACGTCTGCCTCTGGGTTATCTGAAAGCTGCGACTTGTGACAAAGACCAGTGATCTTCGATCCGTCGACTTTGATGAAGATCCCATAGTCTTCTATGCGAGTGACGACTCCATCGACCTTTTGACCTTCCTCCAGATCCGTTATTGCGAGCGACGATGATGCTCTTGAAAAGTCTCCAGATCGTAAGGTCATCTCAACCTTTTTATTCTCAAGATCCACACTAACGATGCTTTCAATAAAAGGCTACGTTGTTATGGAAGATGTAACTGACCTCAGAATTCGGCCTTTGACAATTTGGTTTGTCGTGAATCGTGTTTTCCATTCCTTGACGAACTGGGGAAAATCCAATATGAGATGAGGCAGGAGGCACACAGTCCAGACGTACATCGTCAAACAGTTCCTTGATCTGCACTCGAGCATCGATGTCTCGACCGATGCTCACGAATAGGCCGTGCTCCGCCACGCTCTTGACGAAACCACGAATAGTTTCACCAACTTGCAGATCCGAAAGTTCTTTGATTTCCCGGTCCTTCACGGTATTTTCTTGGTCGGGGTACATCCGCGAGTGCCGCATGGACAGTGCAACTTGCTTCTTGTCCCTGTCAATGCCCACCACACTCGCTTTCAGGACAGAATCAACCAGAGGAAATGCCGTCGCCGCGTCGTAGTCGTCCCCTGTGTCGGTCGGGTGCAAAATACCTCCAATGTGAGAGCCAAGCTTGACGAGAGCCCCGTGACGGGTATGGCGCGTAACACGTCCACCTACGATGCTGCCGATAGAAACGGACTCCATGGTGAGCGTGCCTTTGGCTGGCGCAGCTGACTTCGCCTTGGGTTTGCACGCGACTATCACAAACGACTTCTCTACGTTGCGTGTTACAACGACGAGGTCTTCCAAGCGCTCTCCGACCTTTAAAAGAACGCGAAGTTGGGCAACGACCAATTTCCTGTGGTTGGCGAGGTTGTTCAAGGAGACCAACGCCCGAACTTGACTTGGGTGGAGGGTCAGGACAACGTTGTCGGCATGGATCTCGGTGACAGTGCCTTCCACGATGTTGCCGATCTCTACCGCGCTGATATCGCTCGTTACATTGAAGCTGGCGGATGCTTGACGGATGCTGGCAATGATGCGCCCATGCTCGGGCTCAAGATTGATGATGCGGACTTTAACGACTTTCCCTACCGGGAACGACTCGGCGAGCTTCGAAATGGCTGTTTCGCTTGGAAGGAGTGAGTGAAGAGATAATGACCATCCATGTAATGACCTACCTGACTTCCCTGGCAGGAACGAGGGCTTTGACATTGTTGAAGAATTCCACCATCAAATGCTTTTCAGACACCTTGAAGACTACGGCGTGCACAACCGTCCCAACCTTGGCATCGTCGAAAGTGGCAATGATGGGAAGCGTCGATTCCACCAACGTCTTTTTGGCTGTCAACGAAATTCGCTTCCGCTCTGGGTCGACAACGAGCACCTTGAACACATAAGATAGATCCCATTGAGCAATGAACACGGACATACTCGGCATTTGATGGTGGCTCCGACTTTGAACCGCTTGGCTGGATGCTTGAGGGCTATATCAGCATAGTGGTTGGGCCAAACAACGCCGTCAACGTTGCCAGACATGGAGACGAAGAGGCCGGAGTCAGTGAGCTTCTTGATGGTGCCCTTGATCACCTCGCCCAACTGAACATCGCCAACCTGCAGGAACTTCTGCGCTAAGACCGACGCCCTGGCGGAAAGTTGGAGCAGTCCATCAAAGAAAAAATACCCAGTCACTCGAGCTCGATGTATGGAGCCAACTTTCCAAGGTCCCGACGAAGAAATTGAAGGCAGATGCTCATCAGAAACATGCGATATCTGCAACACGGTGAGCAGAGAAACGAGATGAGAACCAGTGGACGCACATGGATGAAGCCCTGAAGCGCACTTGAATCGAATTCAACCACAACACCTCGTTCCGGCTCTATTCGGACCACTTTTACTTCTTCCAATATGGTACCAATTGTGTAAGCCTCCTGCAATGACTGAGTAGTCGATTCCTTCTTGCCCTTCTTAATCTTTGGGACGCCCAAACCCAGTACATGCTCCGTCAAGGCCAAAGCAAATCGCGGAGGCGTCGTGGAAAAATCGTATAGGACTCGGGCTTTGACCTTTTTCCCGACTTTATACATTTTTTCTGTAAAGTCCGGGCTCAGATGAAATTGATCGACCGTTCCGTCGAAGAAGCCGAGAATCTGCAGATTAAGTCCGGTGGGATGAACGGCAGTGACGAGAGCTTGAACCAGTGTCCCAGGAAGAACCGAGTTGGCGTTCGTGACTTCTGTGAGCTACGAGGGTGGATTAATTCCATGTGTCAGGCACCACGACATTGAGTCCACGAACGCAAGAGTCGGAGAAGGTTTTGCTGCGAGCGTCAACATTGCATGTTCGTCCGTTGCTGGAGACGGAAGCAACAGTCACATTGAGGATCCATCCCACCGAAAACTTAGCATCGGTATCGAATGGCCCATGTTTGGCATCTTTGAAAGAGAGGAATCCCGAAATATCTGGACTCCTAGGTTCAGAATGTAGCCGTGGTCCTCTACACTCTGAATTGCGGCCGAAATTGTCTATCCAGGTTCTTAAGATCTTGTTCTGCATTAAACGAATCAAGACGTACAAAACCAGCCTTCAAATCCGATTTATGAACACCAGCATTGACCCTCTCTGGTACGAGACTGAGCTCAACGCGTCTGCTGGCCCTTACAACTTCATCCCTTGATTTACCGACGCCAGACATATCGGTAGAACCCGGGGCGTGAACTGCTGTGACTATAGCCCGGATATATTGTCCGGGACGGAATATATCAGAGAGTTCGGGAATGCGCGAACGAGACGGAGCGGATTCATCCTCGTTTTCATCTTCATCGTCGCTGTCCTCGTCCATAGTGCTCTCCAAGAGGCTGGTGAGTTGAGAGGATATATTCGTGATGGGCACATGGGCAAAAAGCTGATTCGGTAGGGAAACAATGAGGGCCAAGGGTTCAACCGAGACAATCTGGCCCAGTATCTTCATCCCAATATTCAAACGCTAATCCTGGGTTTAGCTGCCGGCAATGCTGAGCCCAAAGTACCGTCGCACCTTGTAGTTCAAGTGCTCGATACGAATTCTGTCACTCTTCTCTTTAGACCCCGTCGGTTTAGGCTCCGACTTGCGTTTCCGTTTCTTGGACTGTTTTCCGTCTGCCTGAGAGTCCTTGAAAAGCTCCGCATTTGCCTCCTTCACTGCCTCCGCGCGTAGTGATTTGACTTCCAAGGGAGTAAAGCTGGTTCCCCCACCCCGAGGAAAATCCACCTCGTCCGAGACCAGTTTGGAGGCCGTTTGGGGTGCATCCTCAGTCTTTTTCTTTTTCGACTTGCGAGCGTCGGAAGGGTCGCCGAGCGGGCGTTTCAGCGCGGCCATAAAGTTTTTTGGAAGGGAGAGTGATGGGATCAGCGCTTTCTTTACGATCACTCTCATCCTGCCAAAATGGGTCAGTCGCTGCATCTCGAATTATTCCGTTTTACTGACTAGTTTATGCAGATTTTCAGGCTAGTTCACTTCGCTTTTGTGAAATATCACTTGTCTAAAGCTCTCTGCAGAATCGTGTCGGTTCCAAGTTCGGTGGTGGTGGTGTTGCCGGTACGTTTACACTGTGCTAACCAGCTTTTTCTGCTAAAATCTCGGCCTCAGGCGCGTCCGAGACCAATATCGACCGACGAGAGCGTCTTCGAAAACTCGCTCTCGAGACTATAGATCTCGCAAAGGCACGTCCTCTCGCCTGCTGCCGTCTTCTTTGCAAGCACATATAACTCGAGCCCACAGGATCCATATATCCTCCGCAACCACCTCGGCTCCCTCGAATGCCGTCTCTGCCTGACCCTCCATACCAACGAGGGCTCCTACCTCGCACACACGCAAGGCAAAAAGCACCAGACCAACCTCGCCCGGCGCGCCGCGCGCGATGCGAAAGACACGCAGCTCATGATCGCGCCGACGCAGAGCACCGTGCAGCGCAAGGTGTTCCTCAAGATCGGGCGGCCTGGGTACCGGGTGACGAAAATCCGGGACAACGACACGGGGAAGGAGGGCATGATGGTGCAGGTGCATCTGCCCCAGATCAAGCCTGACGTGCAGCCGCGGAGGCGGTTCATGAGTGCGTGGGAGCAAAAGAGGGAGCCGCCGAATAAGGCGTATCAGTACCTCATAGTGCGTTGGCTCTTTTCTTTTTCATGTCTTGACCTTCATTCTCCAAGGTGGCCGCCGAGCCGTACGAGACTATAGCCTTCCGGATCCCTGCTCGCGAGATCGAGGACGAGACCGATGACGCAGGATACTGGAACTGGTCGCATTGGGACCCAGACACCAAGCAGTATAGTTTCCAGTTCATGTTCCGCCTGTCTTATTAGCGGTCGACCGCACCTTGTACTTATCCGGCGTTGTACTCCACTTTCAAGTTTTTAAAAACCTGACGCGCACTTGCATGGTCAAAAGCATACATGGACTATCTATCATAATACATGGGGTACAGTACAGCTATTATGCAATGTTCGTGAGTCCGAAAGCAAGTCCGAATCTACATGTAAGAAAGCTTTTAAAAATCTGTCCGTCGTTTACTCAATCGCTTGTGTCGCTTTTTATCTTGCGGTGGCGGCGGGTGTCGGTGACCAGGCACCTCGGCACTCGTCGGCGGAGGCGCCATATACGGCCCGCGCCACACAGGGAGCGCTGTGTTGTTTACAGCAGGAGGAGGCGGTGGCGGGGCAGCAGGCGCCGAGGCCGCAGGCATAACACTCGACCGCTTCCTCAGAAGCTGCCGACCTCCATCCTTAGCCTGCACCATATTGATCACCTGCGCTTTCGGTCTCGTCGGCTGCGGCTGCGGCTGCGGCTGCGGCTGAAAACCGCCTGCTTTCGTTTGTGGCTGCTGTATACCCTGCTGCGGCTGCTGGGCAGAAGGCAATTGCGCACTCCGCTGCAACGGCGTCGGCATAACGAGGTGCTTCGGCACATGATGCGGGCGCGGGCGCATCTGGCTCGACGCAGTGGACGACGAGAGAATCGAAGGCGGGGCCTGAACGCTCTGCGGTCGATGGTGCGTGAGCGCGGCAGCGAGTTGCTGCTGTTGTTGTTGATGAACGCTGCGAGGATCAAACTGCTGACGACCCAGATCAGTGTTAGGTGGGGCGGCCCCCGCGGGAAGCGGCTGATGCTGATGCGACGCCCGCCGGGAAACGTTATGATGCTGCTGAGGCATCGAACCGTTCTGCGGAGCAGGCTGATAAGACGCCGGTCGCATTCGGTCGTGCTGTTGCTGCTGCTGTTCCTGTGGCGGGTTATAAGCCGCCGCGGGCACGGGCACCGGAGCATTGGCCTGCTGTGCTTGCGCAACTCGAGGATCATCAAAAGTCGCCCGCCGGCCGCCAGGGCTATACTGCCCTTGCCCCTGCCTTACATTCAATTGGTCCTGATTCTGAGGTAACCGCGGGTCGACAAGACCCGGGTTTGGGACTGGCCATTCACATGGGGCCATGCCGCCCATCCGCCAAATGATGTCCTCCATTCTGCGGTGCACTTAAACGACGATCTAGCGGTGCGAGATGCGGCTGCACCCGCGGTGGGGGGCGCACTTGACCTGTCGCGCGACACGGGAATGGGGACGACTTGCTCTTGTTCCATGCCGCCGTACGCCGAGGCATTGCCTTCCGACGAGTACGAGCCATGTTGGCTGTGCGGGCTCAAATTGGAATAATAAGAATCGGGAGTGGGCGGCTGGCTGTCGATGGGATCGTACTGCGTCTGCGGCGGGGTGTTCGTGTCAGACGGTGGTCTAGGCTGCTGCCACGGCGGCTGAGCTTGTGCAAGATGCTGAGGTGTCGACGCTTGTACACGATATTCCTGTTGTGACCGCGGTGGGGGAGGGAGGTAAGACGTTGACGCCTGCGGCTGGGATGATACTCCGGCCGCGCAGCGGGTCGCACCGGCGGCGGGGCAGCTGAGGCTGAGGCTGATGATATTGCCAGCTGTGCGGGAAGATCTGACCCGGGGATATACCCAGCGAGCCACCAGGCCTCGGAGCCTACCAAGACAATGACATCAGCCGCTCAGGAACGCACGAACAACGTAACGCACTGTAAGATTGCGCGAATGGAGTCGAGAGGGAGCGTGGTTCGCATGCGGGGCCGCCGCCGCCGAGGCCTTCAACACGGACGCGATAGCCTGGAACGGGCCTCGTGGTGCAGCGGAACGCCCAGCGGTTGCTCTCGTCGAGCTCGTCGATGCGATCGAGGTCGTACGGCTGCGGGCGGCGTCGGGCGGCGGCATGTGGGGCTCACTTGAGGAAGTGGACGGGATGGGTGCCGTCGCGGAACGATGAGGCAGCCCCGGAGCCTCGACGCGCCTGAGCTCCGGCGCAGAATCGTTCCGAAACTGCACGGGTCGCAGCTCGGGTGGCACAATCGCATCGTACTCCGGCGGAGGGGACATCGGGCGGTCCTTCAAGTCGATAGCCATGGCCTCGAGTGGCGCCTCTAACTCGAGGTGCGGGGACGTCGACGCCGAGGAGGACGAAAAGGAAGACTCGGAAGGCAATGTCGAGCGTCTCGCATTATAGTAACTTTCGTCCGGGGGGCGCCATTCGAGTACAACTTTGCGGTCGCCGAAAGCGAGAGACGTCCTCTGCATATGATGCACAGACGGATCCCTCGAAAAGGCGGGGTCGTCACGCTGGGCGACGAGGGAGATGGAGTCGAACGGGGTGGTGAACAAAGAGACGTTGGCACTGGCGTTCTCAGCCATGTTTTATAGTGAAAGAGAGTCACCTCGTTGCATTGACAGCGGCGACATAAGAATCGGATGGATTTTGTGTCTGCTTTGACCGTGATCATGACATATCGCTCCTCCTGCGTCCCAGTGGCAGAAACGCGTTTAATTTATCGTGTACCATATCACACCTCGTCTGGATACTCTCTGCCTTTCTCCTACGTCTCAGTGGCAGCAACGGGTTTATTTAATTTACTGTGGACATATCACACCTCGTCTGGGTACTCTCTGTAAAGCAACTGCCGCATTCCCTGGAACCGTCTGCGCGTCCGCTCCATCTCCCCAGTCTTGTCATAGAACGCCTTGACTTCATCGAATAAAACCTGGACTCGTCCGCAATCTCGTGTAGCGCCTTGTCCACCACATGCATCTCGCCTCTGCGCGACAGCATCAGCTTCAGCAATGAATCAAAAAGAACACGCACTCTGCTCCCGGTCGTTGATATCCATCTCTCGTCCTTTGCCCCACGCCGGCGGCGGCGAGCTCCCGATCCTCACCGCCCACTCCGGCCCCTCCTCGTCCATCTCCATCTCCTGTGCCGCCGCATACAAATCCTCCACATCATCCACAGGCTCCCCAGCGAAAACGGGCCAGCACCTTCGCATTTGAATTGCATCTCCTCCTCGTCCGCCTCCGTCTTCTTTTGACGCGCCCTCGTCTTCTTCACCTTCTCCTCCGGCTGGCGCACAAAATGATACTGCCCCTTCTCCCCCAGCGCGGGCTTTTTCTCCTCCACGATCCCCGCAATCAGCCCGTCCAGCCTTGCAGCGTGCTTCTTGTAGCGCTCGCGCCAGGACTGCCACGTGTGCCGCTTGACCCACGCGTACTCGGGGTCGGCGCTCTACTCCAATCACGTCAGCACCATGTATGTAGATGACAGGGATGATGCGTGCCTGTTCGCAAAGTTGCTTGTAGAGTCTGTTCCCTGTACGCCCGCCGACTTCCTTGTACGGGATCTTGGTCGCGATCCAGGTGGCGAGATTGAGCTCGTCTGCCTCGGTGAACGATGTACGTCTGCGGGGCCTTGAATCGCGCGAGAATAGATAGATAGACGGAGACTACTCGTCGCCCGCGCGGCGCCCACCAGGATTCTTGTACACATGGGGCGTATATATCACGACGCCTTTCTCAATGCATTTCTTCACCCATAAAAACGACTCGATGTACTTGTTCGGCTCATTCTGATACATCTTCACGAGGTGCGCAAACGCGTCCGTCGTCGGGTCCGCGAGGATCACGAGCGCACTCTGCGACGACGCCGACGGGTCGCGCGCCGGAGTGCACGATGCCTGGCTGAGCGCGGCGCGCGCGTTGACGTTGGCGATGCTCGCGTGGATGTGCATCGGGATGGGCGCGCCCGTGTCGTCGAGGAATATCTGCTTGAGGTGCATGCCCGCGATCTTGCACGCCTCGACGTAGGTGTAGGGCACGAAGAAGCGCGCGGGGCGGCCGGGGTCGAGCCAGCATTGGCGGAGGCGGCGCTCCTCGGGGTGCCGGGCTGACGAGCATGTAGCCTTGGCGCGGAACTTTGACCTCGACGCGGCCGCCGAGGACTGGGGTCTGTCAGTGTCAGCGATACCGAAGATATGGGGGTGGCGCACGGCAATGGTCTCGCATAGTTCTGCCTGGATGTCGGCGGGGAGGTCGCGCTGGATGAAGAACTTGATGGAGAGGCCGTTGGGTCGTGGAATATCATTGTGCCCCCAATTTAAGGTAAGGGTTGAAGTGGACGGAGAGGACAAGTTGTCGGCCAAGCACAACCACACAGACACGTATAATGCTCTTTAGTTTGCTGCTCCTCGCCGCCGCGGCGCAGGCGTCTCTCCTTTCTCTACATGCTCCCCGCGTCTCCACGTACGACAGCACCGGCAATGGAATCCGCACAGAGCTGTACGTGCAGCCGCAAGCAGAAATAACAATTTATCCATTTCGTCGTGCAGTCTCAAGCTCACCCAGAAGCCAGCACACCCGATGGCGGTTGGGCCCACCGACTCTCTCAAGCTGACGTTCCAGATAATAGAGGAGGGCGACGACAGCGGCAAGGGCGTGCAGCCGCTGCAGACGTTCCTGCGCTTCTACGACCCCCACACGGGCGAGGAGGGCATCCAGCCGCTGCGCGTGACGCCCGCGGCAAGGCAAAGTTTGAGCTTGTCCGTGCTCTCTTCTGCTCAGTAAAATCCATTGAAGCGTCCCCCAGAACATGGCCAAACCGCCGCTCTCCATCCCCCCCACCTCCGCCGCGCCCCTCGAAGTCACCCTCATCCTCGGCCACCCAAAACACTCCCCCCGCAAATTCGCGCTCTTCGATCTCGCGCTCCCCGAATCCCAGCCGGCACCGCAGCACCCCGACGAGGCCTCCTTCCACCTCCTCCCCACCATCAGCCACACCTTCCGCCCCGCACAGAAGGTCCCCCGCCATTCGTCTCCGCGCTGTTCACCGGACTCACCCTCGCCCCGTGGGTCGTTCTCGTCGGTTTGGTGCGTGCCCACCCCTCCCTTACTGCTCTCTTTCTGACATTGTGAAAGTGGAGCCAAGTCTTCCCGGGCGTCCCCCGCCTCTTCTCACCTTCCATCCTGCCCTTCACCGCCTCCCTCGGCGCGTTCGAGCTCCTCCTCTTCTGGTACTGGGTCGACCTCAAGCTCGGGCAGGTGCTACTGTACGGCGGCGTCCTCGGCGTCGTCACCCTCTTCACGGGCAAAACCGCGCTTGCGTCCATCGGGGCGCGCCGCATCGGGCGCAAGTAGCATGCAGATGGACAGACGTAAAATCGTGTACTCCTGAATAATATACAAAAAATGGTTTTACAAGAGGACCTTGCCGGGGTTCCTGACGACAAGGATGTTTATAAATGGCTCGGATTAAGAGTCAGGACGTACATTATGCCCCGGGGATCGAATAGTCCCTTGATCTTCTTCATAAGCTCGATGCTCGTATCATCCTTGGAATAGTGCAGCGCATGCGTCTTTGCTATGCCAATACCATGTTCCGCAGACACGGAGCCACGATATGACGCTACCGTGCCCCATCAATATCACTTTCAACCGAAGAGAGGAGGCAAGACAACCCACCAACGAGCTCATACACAAACGGCTCCAGCGCATCCTGGATCTCCTGCGTATACTCCCTCGCGCAGACATTCAAATGCAAGTTCCCATCCCCCACGTGCCCATACCCCATAACATGCTTCACCGCGTGCTCGCCCAGCAGCCCGCGCTCCGCCAAATGCGCGCGCGTCGTGTCGACGACGACCTGGAACTTTTCTAAGGGAATGGATATGTCGTATTTGTACGCCTTGCCCTCTTTGGAGACGGCCTCGGTGACGCCTTCGCGGAGCGCCCAGAGGGAGGAGAATTGGGCGGGGTTTTGGGAGAGGACACCGGAGGTGATGAGGGGGGTGGAGGCGTCGAGGAGCTCAGCGAGGAGGTCGTTGAGTTTCTATTTGGTACGAGTCAGCTGCAAGGTGAGAAGATAGACAGGCAGACGCACCTCTTCGTCATGCTCGCGCCGTCCCCCGCTCGTCTCTACGAGCACAAAACACTGCGCACCCTCCACCTCCTCGTCGCTCAGCCCCCTCCCCTGCCCGTGCTTCACCGCGAGCTCGTACGCCGTGCGGTCAATGAACTCGAACGCGCTCAAGATTTCCGAGAGCGTGCGCTTGACTTTTCGGTACAGGGCAGGACGTTGTCGAAGTGCGGCAGCGCGAGGACGAGGTTCGTCGACGCCTGCGGGGCGGAGGGCGTGAGGATGGAGACGCCCGTGACGACGCCGAGGGTGCCTTCGGCGCCTATGAAGAGCTGTTTGATGTCGTAGCCTGTGTGTACGATGAACGGATGCGGGGAGCCGGACGGCGTAAGAGGACGGACCGGTGTTGTCTTTCCTTAACGCCGTGAGCTGATCGAGGACGGTGCCGTCGGGGAGGACGACCTCGAGGCCGAGAACCGAGCCATGCAGGGAGCCGTACCGGAGGAGACGCAGTCCGCCCGCGTTGGTCGCGACATTGCCCCCGATCTGGCAGCTGGGGAGCGTATGTATGTATGAAGACGCGCACACGCCGACCGACTTACCTCCCTTTAGCGCCGAGGTCTATAGGCATGATGTGATTGTGCGGGGCGACATAGTCCGTCAGTTCCTGCAAGATGCACCCCGCATCCGCAATGAGGATCCCTGCAATATTCGTTTGCACAAGACAGACAGAGAAACCAGCTGATAGGCACCAGAGACGGGGTCAAACGAGCGGACTTTGTTCATATTGGCAAGGGAGAGCACGAGCTCGTCGTTGACGGGGACACTGCCGCCCACGAGCCCGGTGTTCCCGCCTTGGGGCACGATGGCGATGTCGTGGTCGTTGCACCAACGTACGATCTTGCTCACTTCGTCCGTGGTGCGCGGTTTCACGACAGTCGTCGCGCGGCCGGCATACCTGGCCACCGAAACTCAATGGAGCGTCGTGAAGAAGAAATGAAAAGGCGCTGAACTTGCCCATCCAGTCGCGGTTGTACTGGTCGAGCTCGGTAGGGGCGACAGGGCCCGCGGCATCGGGCAGGGTGGTGAGAATGGCATGATTGGGTAGAAATGTGCGGAAGTAGTCCACGTCGGAGCGGCCGACGCTGCTGAACTGTCGACGCCGCGAAAATATCGCCAGGCGGTGGCGGATGAAGGACATAATTTTTGGCCGATCATCAAATTTCATTTCTGTCGCTACTACATATGCGCAATCTCTCCCTGGCTGCTGAGCTCATAACTGAGCTCCCCGACCTCTCTCTGTCGCGCACTGCGCTTGATCTGGACGAAAATGTTCTCTATGCTGTTTCCGAACAACAAAATTCAGACAACCAAGTTGAGGTCAAGATTTGGAAGATCGTGCAGACAATGGAGCTGTAGTCCGTCCATCCACCTTGGATTTCCAGCTGGCAGAGCTAGATAGTGACCACAGGCCAACCCTCCGACGATTTACACCATGTTCACGTCAAATCTTTCGGGCGCGGCGGCTCCGGAGGTTGTGAGCTTGCGCTTCTTGCCAGATTCGCGGCAGTTGGCTGTTCTCATGCGGGCGGGGGATATCACAGTGGTCAACCTCGATGATGAAGCTCAGCGGTACGTCTTCTCAAAGTGTTTCGCGTGCTTCGATAAGTTGTTGGAGATAGCCTCAGGTCGAGGGCACCATCGACAGTGGTATTCTGGCTGCCTCCTGGAGCCCCGATGATTCTCTCTTGGCTATAGTGACTGGCAAGTTGGGAAACTATAACTTTATTACGCGTCTGACATTTTTTTCAAGGCGAGCAGAAGTTGACTCTGATGACCTCGACATTCGACGTACTTTCTGACTCACCCTTGTTTACCACTGAATTCGGAGAAGGTACGTACACGATCTTTTTCTCTTTCCTTGCGGTGACCAATTCGTCCCAGACGCTCCGATCAACGTGGGCTGGGGCTCGAAGCAGACGCAATTCCACGGCTCTCTGGGAAAAGCCGCCGCCCAAGCCCCGACCGTCCGAGCCGTTGGCGCGAGCCCCGATGACGATCTGTTACCGCGCGTAAGCTGGCGCGGCGACGGCGCCTTCTTCGTCGTCTCATCCCTCTCCCCCGCCTCCGAAACCACCATGCGATATCGCACGCTACGCGTATACGACCGGCAGGCGGTGCTGCAGTCCACGTCGGAGGCAGTCCCGGGCCTCGAGCACGTCATGGCTTGGCGTCCGTCTGGGAATCTGATCGCTGGGACCCAGCGATTTGGTTTTGAGGGCGGGGGAGCAGGTAAGGAGGGCCGGCATGATGTCGTGTTTTTTGAGCGGAACGGCCTCCGACATGGGGAGTTTGGGTTGAGGGTCGCGGATTTGTCGATTAAATCAGGTCTTCGGGAGGAGACTCGCAAGTGGGGTTATAAAGTCAGAGAACTCAGTTGGAATTCCGACTCCAATGTTCTTGGCTTGTGGATCGAACGAGACGAAGGAGATATCTGTGAGGCTGATCACTTCCTCGTTCTATCTATCTGAGGCATCGTGTCAGTTCAGATGTGGACCACTGGTAACTATCATTGGTGCGCTCTTGACTCTTGCGCCCTGTTTCCATTGCACTGACTGAATGCAGGTACCTCAAGCATGAAATGGCTGCCCCCTCTTCTTCTGCCGACCCTGGCCGATTTACTTCTATCGAATGGCATCCGGAAAAAGCTCTGCATGTTATACTAACCACCCAATGTAAGCCCGGGTCACCAATAAACTTCTTCCGGATCCAATTTTAATACAGCTCAAATCATACAACGAACGTACGGATGGGAAACAAACGTATCTCCGACGCTACCCCCAGTGATTCGGGGACCGTCGCGGTCCTTGATGGATGTGCGTGCAGTCTACTCGAGATATGACCCGTCTTTGATCAACTCAACAGCCAAGATCCTATTAACCCCTTCCGCATCCAGAATGTCCCTCCACCAATGTCCTCCCATGAGCTGTCATTACCTGCGCAAGAAGCGGTCCCTACGCGAACGCCGGCTCACGCTAGTCTCTCCCCGCTGGCCGACACCCTCGCGCTCCTCTGGGAGACGGGGCATTTGGAGCTATGGGACTTACGGACCCGGCTTCTTCCAGGGCCCGGAAAAGTGATGGATCCTTTGCGGATTTTCTCTCATTTTATCAAAGCGGAAGATGGGCTTCGTTATCGACAAGTTGTACTATCTAGAACTGGCACAGTCCAGGTGATAGGGTCTAAGAACGACCACGACGTCGTCACTATGCTTCGCATAGAAGATGGTTGCGTGGAGAGCAGCCAGACAGTGGAGATGCCTTGGCAAAATGGGCGCTTGATTTTTACTGACGAGGAATCTGTGGTGTGGCAGGCGCCTGCCGGACAGCTGTTCGAGTGTCAGCTTTCTGCTCCGCATCGATTCAGTGTACTAACCCAATTTCATAGTTGATAGCCAAGCCCTCTCGGTCACCAAGATAAGCTCCTTCTCCGAGTTCTGCCTCCACGCGCAAGGCGTAAACGTCACCACCCCAGACTCCTCCTCTCCTTTGTATCTCGGGCTAAGTTCGTCCGGAAAATTATTCGTGACGGCGCGCTCGAAATTCCCCCGCGTATTGACCTCCAACGCCACGTCCTTCACCATCGCCTCAGGCTTCGTCATATTTACAACCAGCAACCACGAGGCGACGTTCGCCCCTCTTGACTCCCTGCACGCCCTTCTGATCCCTGATGACAACGGTGATCCCATCACCATTCCGACCACTGATTGGGACAAGAGGCGCGTCGAGCGGGGATCGCGTATTGTATTGGCCGTGCCGAGTGCGATGAGTTTGGTGCTCCAGATGCCGCGCGGGAATCTCGAGACTATTCATCCGCGCCCGCTGGTTATGGAGGTCGTAAGACAAAACTTGGATTCGTACGTCTGGCCGGCTTCTTGCCGAGCGCAGAAACTGACTGATGATCGAAATACAGTCGAGAATACCGAAAGGCCTTCCTATCATGCCGAAAGCACCGTGTCGACGTCAAGGCGCTGGTCGAGCACGACCACGAA
>QVIE01003445.1:0-82023 GCA_013387415.1 Panellus pusillus
TAATTCAAGACGGGTCTGTGCACTTTTCCTGTCGCACGACGGTGTGCTCAGCGGTGTCTAGTACGTTCCCGCTCCGCAAGAATCCGTCATTGGTGTCATCGTCCAAAAAGCGGGCGAGGGCTTCCGCGTCGACATCGGTTCTGCCCACACAGCCTCTTTGGACGGCCTTCGCGTTCGAGGGCGCGACTAAAAGAAATAGACCAAATCTCAAGGTGGTTTCATTCTACCCTTTGCATCTTTTGCGACTTAATATCGCGTTAAGATTGGGAATCTAGTCTATGCTCGTCTTTCACTAGCACACAAAGACATGGAACCGGAGCTGGAATGCTTCGATGCCCAGACCCGCAAAGCAGAAGGCTTCGGCGAGCTCAAGGGCGGATTCATGGTTCGCTGCAGTTTGCGAATGTGCAGACAGTACGTGCATCGTGGCCGTTCTATCCTCCTTCGTTCATGATTTCGACGAAGACTGCTCGACCCCAAACACTTTCTTCTGCCCCTCCTCGGCTCGCGATTTCCGCTGGAAGCGGCGGTGGGTGTGAACGGTCGAGTTTGGGTTAGCGCCAAGGAGGCGCGAGAGGTCATCGCAATTTCGCGATGCATCGAAGCGGTGGATCCGGATGGAGGGGGCATGGATGAAGCGGGCGTCGTGCAGCTGTTGGACACTATGGGTCTGTGACTTGTATGTATTACATTCATTATTACAGATATTATACTGCAAAAAAAAAGCCATGAGCAAATGAGGAGAGGTTCAACGTGGACTGGTACGCACCAAGGTACAAGTTAATCAGTCTTCACCCAACCTCGCCTTCTTCGTCACTCTGCGCGAAGAGCTCGTGACCGTCTCGTCGTCGCTAACGCTGCTCCGTTGGCTGGCAGAAGCACTCGCCCTCTTCCGTCTCTGATATTCTCTGTCCCTGTACTTCTTCGCCTGCGACTGGTCGTATTCCTGGTTTCTCGTCGCCGGAGGGACGCTGATCACGCCTGGTGTGATCGGCTGTTTGAACTGCGGCTCGTCGGATGCATCATCATTGTCGCGCAGGAGCTCGAGAGACTTTTGAGGGTGGCGTCGGCATCCATAAAAGCACGCGTGCCACAGAGGGCTAGCAGAAACGCACCTTGCCAAAAGTGAGACTGCTGTTCGAAAAGAGGCGCTCGCTGTCCGCGACGTCGTATTTCCTCCGACTCGCGTTGGTGTTTTTGAGGTAGCCGTCAAAGCCGGTAATTATGTTCCCGCCATTGTGTGCGGCAGTCTCTGTCAGATACGTCTTTTCCAGGTCATGGATTTGGAGTTCAATGTCTGCCTGCGCGGCGTTGAGTTTGATTGGACAAAGCGGTCAACTAGAGACGGACGAGCTGTTTGTCAAGAGCGCGTTTCTTGGGAAGTGCTTGAATCAGTTCTTTCTTGAGCGCTTCGTACCGCGCCTTGTCGTCCAACGACGCAACTTCCGCCATGTTGTTCTTTGTTATCTCTCGCGGGCGATGCGACGCAGTGCAAACAGACAAACACACAGGCGCAACCGCGACCATAAATATGGACGATATTAATACAGCGCCAATATAATACAGGTGGCGAGCAGCCGCCACTACACCCGTCCATCAACGCGATCTTCGATAAGCTGCGCGATGGCAGGTCCGTGGGCGGGGATAGAATCTCTTTGGAAGCCTTCGGGGTAATCTACGTTGGGTTTGCCCTCACCCACCCCTTCAGTTCGATAACTGAAGAGAACAGTGTGAGTATGTTGAAGCCAGTGAAAAAAAAGATGCAAGAACACGCACGTATCGTTCCATACAGCGAAATGTTTCATGCCTAGGGCGCGGGTCGTCCATTGATAGTCGTGTGCGAATCCCTGAGGATAGAAAATCTCGATAACGGTCGAGATTCGGGTGGGCGGCATCATCACTAGGTGTGTCAACCCATTGCCATGAACGCCCAACAAAATCTGAATCCCAGTCAGAAGTAGCAAAGCAAAAAGAAAGAGAGAACGTACGGTGGTGCGGGCAATAATTTTCAGCTGCTCGTCCTTGGTGAAATTCTCTGCCTCCATGACGTTCAGCTCCCATCCCCGACGATCCCTGATTTCCTCCAGTGCAGCGACGAGACCCAAATGGCTCTCCGGAGTCAGCTTGCGGTTGCCAGCACTCTGCCGACTGATATAGGTGACAACCACCTTCGACGGCATCGGTAACCTCGGGTCTCCCTCTGCGACGTCCGTGCTATGAACCACTGTCTCTGAGTTATCAGGAAGGGCAAGCTCTGCGCCTGCGAAACTCAACACCGCGTGTCGCACAGGCTCCCACCACCCGCCAACACGTACGCCAACTAGCTGGCCTTTCCTGCGCATGGCTTCGAAGGATTCTGCAGCAATCCGCTGCGTCTGGCTACCGCAAATTTCTCCCGGAACGACGCGCTTCTGTCCGTCAGAAGCACGAGGGGAAAATGCCATGCTCGGTCACGAGCTGACGTGATGGCTACTCGGTCCTCCCAATCCTCCTCCACTTCAACGGTTGTACCCGGAAACGCTGCGCGCATAAAGTACGCATTGAACCCGGGGCTATCGCGCCACCCATCCGCATTTGTGCGCGCAAATATCACCCGGTGTATTGGCGGCGGCGAAGGATGTGGTCCGAGCATGTATTCGCGGTCGGGATCAGTCGAAGGCGCGGTAAAGGCGCCATGCCAAAAAGCTTGCACTCCAAGGAAGAGCTCGGCGACCAGATGATAATAGTGCCTTTTCAAATATAGAAGGTAAGGTACGGCTTCGGAATGGCAGACGCTCAAGCTGCGCACCGGAGGAATTGTCGTGGCTCATTGACTAGAATCTAACGTGGAGAAGTGCGGCGTCAGTAAGGCCAGGGCGTGATGGCGGAGAATACGCGCCGTATTTCCCTCGACAGACAAGATACGGTTACTCCGTCCTATTCGGACATCTTCTCCCCATAGGCGCCTCGCCTCGACTGGTGTCAGGAAATCCATATGGTATTTGGTCGGCTCGCGCATTCTGATATTTTCCTGGTCAAGAATGAGTATTGAATGGATAAGGCTGTGAATGGACGCACCGGGTTATTCTCTGCTTCGAGAGGATTGCTGGTCATTAGTCGTACGTCTGGGTAATCAGACGGGGTATTGGAAACAAGGAAGAAGGTGCCATTAGACATGTACAGATTCTTGAAGAGAGTGAATCCCGGTGCCCATGAAACTATCTCGGTTTCAGGCATCTCGACGGACAAGTCGATGGGCGCGGGTGAGCTCGGACCAGCAGAAGGCTGGGCATGCACTGTGGTAGTCGCCCGCTCGACAACAGTGCTCGTCCGGGTGATATACACTGGGGCGGGGGATCTGGAGGAAACATTGGTTCGCGAGTGGTGTCGATTAGGATTTCGGGAGAAATGGTTTCTTGGGGAAACACCATAGTGAAGACGTGCATGATAGAGGCGCCGAGTAGCAGGAGGACTGCATCTCTGCGAGTCAACGAGCGTGAGATAGCCATAAGAAAAACGAGAACAGAGGACTGCAGAGATCAGAGCATATATATGGAGAGTAACGGCAGCATAATTCCGAGCGGCGACAAGTGGTTCGGGAAGGACTTGGCAAGTATGGGAACGATGATACGTATCCGCCGCAACCGCGTTTCATCAAAACATAAAAAAAAGACGCGTTGTTTTGATCAACAAAACACGATCGGCCCGCCCTCAAGTCGCGTGCTTCGGTCTGCTGGTCTCCTCAAAATATTTATTATCCAAGCCCAGCATGGGGCCCGTCAATGCCAATGTTGCGGCCTCTGTTTCTTGCAGCCTTTCTCGGTGCAGCCGTAGCTGCCACTAGCCATATCTTTGACTGGGATTCCATCCGCGTGCGTTCGGTCGCGATCGCACAAGATAACACGCTCTGACCCCGGTCCAGTACGTGTATGCGTTCGGCGATTCCTACACATTTGTAGGAGGAACGGAGGGCCACGCTAATTTCAGCTTTATCGGCGACGCATTCAACTTGGCCTTTACCCCGACACAGCTGCGGGACAACCAAATCATATTCAGAAACGTGGGTCCAAAAAACGCATGTTACCCTTGCTCAATCCACTCTCAAGACGAGTTCCAACGGAGCAAACTGGGTGCGCCAATTACCAAGGACATCACCTCCCATGTTAACGTACGAAGATCGAATTCTTGACTGGATGCTTCGAGGGTCACCCGTCAAAATGCACAAAACAACTCTGGGATTTCGCTTTCGCAGGATCAGACATTAGCAGCTCGCTGTAATTGTTCTCCCGCCACATTCTTCCGCGGGGACTGAACAAAATCCTCAAGCCTGCCTCTGCATCATAACTTCACCGTTCCTCTAGTCAATCAAGTGGACCAGTGGATCACATATGCGTCGAAAGTCGTCCCGCATCCGGAGCGGTCTACGATGACTGCTTGGTGGATCGGTGAGCCCAACTCTTTCTGATTCATAAGTCCCAATACGAGGCTCGAATGCCAGGCATAAACGATACCGGGGACTCTTTGGGCAACAGCTCGGTACGCTCTTTCCTCTCATTTCCCAAATAACAAAGCTGCATCTGCGGAACGAGATTTCCAACTTTACCGAATTCTTCGAGGCGGAAATGGCTTCGTACTTCACCGCTGTGGTCAGTCTGTCCGCTCAGAGCAAGAATCAGCGCATTGAACAAGCTTGACAGCAAAAAGCTCATGACAACGGGCTCCGTACACATTTTTTCATCAACGTGCCACCCGAAGAACGGTCCCCTTCGTCTGTCGCCGATCCGACAAAGGCCGCCGCCTTGAAAACAAATATTCTGGAATACAACGCGATCCTAGCTCAGCATATCACCGCATTCAAAGCCGCTAATCCAGGCAAGCGTCCTGTCTTTCGCCTCGAACATAACGTTCTGACGTTGGGCAAAAACAAGACGCGACAGTGATGACTTTCGATTCCAATGCTTGGTTCAACCAGATCTTGGATTCTGCTTCTGAATTTGGCTTTACCAACATAACTGGTTTCTGCACATGCACGGACCCTGATGGGTTCTTTTGGTTCGGTCAATCCTTGCGTTTTCTTGTAGCCGCAACGACATTTATACCAGATATTCTAGATTCCGGTCATCCCACAGAGGCCGTGCACCGGCTTCTGGCGCAAGCCATCGAGGTTCAATTGCGCAGACCTATATTCGTGTGAAGACTTCGAGGTGAAAGGAAACTGTCGAACGTACGTATGGTAAAATATGTACTGCAGACTCTTCGATAAATAGCACAATACTATTTAAGAAATGACTGAGGAGCGCTCCAAAGAGATAAAACGAATAGGGAAGGTTATAAGAAAAAGAGTGTGTGTAGTACAGAGCGGTCTATTTACTTCGTGGCGGCGGCGCAATATAACCGAGAACGCAAGTGGGAGACGAAGATGATTGATTGATTATGTGCATAGTGGTAGCTGTCCGACTTTTCAAAAGAAGAGATACGTGGTAATAAAGACGCCGAGAGCAATGATCACCACAATTTGCAGAGGCACGCCCTCTTGGATTGATGCTTCTTCCAGTATAGCGACGTCCACGGCCGTGGCTTCATCCGATAACCTCTTCGTCCGGCGGCGCAGTTCCGCGGGAGGTTGTGACGTAGCGAGGAGTGCACGGAGTCTCTCGATCTCGGACTGCGCTTCGGCGTATTTGGCAGCGTAATCTTCCGCGAGCGGAGAGCTGCAGGGAGCGCGGCAGGTGTTGATATAGAAGGCGTGCGAGGCGCTGGTGCAGGTGGGGACACTGCCACGGGGACAGATGCAGCCACAAACTCCGGCTCCGGCTCGGGAGCGGAGCGGCCGCAGGTTCAGCTTCCGGCTCCTGTATGGAAGCAAGCTCGGAGGCCTGCGGGGCGTGACAATGACACCGGGCGCGTCGAAGGAATGATGGTCGTCCACGTCCTCTGCCGCGCTGAAGTCGGCGTGAGGAGAAGAGGGCCTAGGAGGTGAAGAAGCAATAATTTGGCTTTGCTCCGCAGCCTCGCCGTTGGCCGGTGGAGGTTGGCGAACCGTATCGAAACGCTGCGGTAATGTCAGTGGTAGCTATTATTCGTGCAGTAGTACGCACCGACTCTCCCGTCGCCGGTGCGGCGTTCACGATGTGTGGCTCCTCGTCCTCCTCGACCAAGGTCTGGCCCTCAGCAGGCAGATAAACCACCCTCAATTTTTGCTGGTGGACTTTGCCCTCCTCGCCCGCAGCATCCGTGCCAGTCCACTACAAATTATTCAATGTAGATCACACGGAAAGCACAAAAGAGCAACGCACGATGTCCGCCAGCGGCATGGCCTCCTTACCCGATGTAATCAAGGTACTCTGAATCAAGAACTTGTCCTTGCATTTGGCGGTCAATGGAGGCTCATCATTCAGCGGTTGCAACATGACTGGAAAAGTGGTGATTAGAATTCTTTGTGCAACAGGCGTAGATGACGAACCAGACACATCGACGCTCTGACTAGGCTCTACTCGCCCAGAGTTGGGTCGTACAGCGTAAAGCTGCAGCCAGAGGTCAGAACGTTACCAGAACCGATGGGAAGGCTGTTGACCTTTGGGGCGGTAGTTTTGACCTTAAATGCAACGGGTTGTGCATTGTGGTTCGTGATTGTCAGGGAACGTTTAACAAGGGTGGTAAGTGGTCCTAGGAGATGTTAGACGGGAAAATAAAACACTCAAGACGCACTATTGAAGCCGAGAGTAGCGCTGGGGTTCAAAGAGACTGACATACTGCTCAAGGCCACCACGCGTGTTGCAAGTCAAGTCGTACAGTGGCTGTGCTGTATGATGCAATCAACAGGGACCAACTTTGGACGTCAACGGTCGAAATTCGTTAGAAAATCGGTATGCTCTGTCCAGCACTGCTGGCATTGAGCTTTGTCGTACCACTACCTACCACCCAAAAAAGACGTGAGAGGTCAAAATTTATTATAAAGATCGGTATACTGCAATTTACTCCTCTACGCCTGTTTACTCAAATTCTGCAACATCACATACTCATAGTAGTCGCCGTGGCGGGCTAACAAATGGTCGTGGGTCCCAGATTCACTCACCCGGCCTTCTTTGATGAAATAGCTGCAAAAAAGTCAGCCAGCATAGCTTGACACAGTAACAAGGAACACACATCCGGTTCGCATTCTGGATGGTGGATAACCGATGGGCGATGGCGATCGTCGTCCTCCCCTGAGCTGCCTGGTCAAGAGCTGCTTGTACCACCTTCTCCGAGTTCGAATCGAGCGCAGAGGTCGCCTACGCCAGTGGGTTTAACGCTCGAATGGAGGGGGAAAATAGACCGACCTCATCTAGCAAGAGAACCTTGGGATTGCGTAGAAGAGCCCGCGCAATGGCAATACGTTCTGTGACAAGTAATTAGGGAGATCCAGTGATCATTATGATGAACTTGCGTTTTTGTCCTCCCGAAAGTTGAGAGCCCTTGCCACCGACCTGGGTGTCGAACCCGCTATAAAGGAAACATGAGGACGTAACTGACAGCTAGCAACGACGTTCAACATACTCAGGCAAGGACTTGATGAAGTCCAGAATGTTGGCGTTACGACAGGCTTCCTCGATCTCTTCTTGCGTCACCTCCTCGTGGGGTTTGATGGCCCCAAGAAGAATGTTGAAACGAACGGAACCAGCATAGAGTGTTGGTTCTTGCGAGACAAGCGCAATCTGCTTCCGGTATTCTGTCAGGTTCAAATCCGTGATGCGCTCGCCGTCGAGCTAGACAAAGAGATTCAGCTTCAGCGGCGGAGAAAAGTGAATTAATGCACATAGATTTCGCCCGCCAAGGGGTCGTAGAAGCGTTCGATCAATTGAATCCTTGAGAACCGTCAGACCCTTGCGTTGCACTGAGCTCCTACAACTTACACAGTGCTCTTGCCTGAACCACTTGCCCCAACGAGTGCGATATAGGTACCAGGCTCGACTTGAATAGACAAGTCGCGGAGCACACGAACACCGGGGCGCGTAGGGTACCTGTCTTGTGTGTGAAAATCTAGGATCTAGTGACTTCTGAGACCGACCTGAAATGAATGCCTTCAAGACGAAGGTGCCCTTTTGAAGCTGCACTGTCGATGTGCTTTCCCGTCGTCGATTCGGCGTCAATCTCGGGAACCGAATCCAAGAGCCTAACAATATCGGACGCCGCTCCCTTAGCGGAAGACATGTCCGGCACGAAGGAGAACACGTTGCCCGCTTGGATGGCGGCAAACGTCGTGGACTGTGTAGAATATCGTTAATTATCACATCCTTGTCGAGCGCAGGAAGTCCCACTCACCATCAGGCCGACGAAGAACTGGAATGTGCTCGCTTTGCGCTCCGAGACTTGGGTCGCGCCGAACCAGAAAACAAGGGCGATCACGAAGAAGATCATACTCTGCGACAAGGAATATAGAAGGTTACTCCAGATGGCGGTCCTATTCGACTGGCGCAGAGGCTCTTCCAAACTCTTGCTGTACAAATTGCAGCAGTCATCCTCCCGAGTCAACGATGCGACGGTGCGAATAGCCGCGGCGGCTTCGCAGGCAATTTGTGCAGAGGCTTCGTGTGCTTTCTTGTTCTTCTGGTCCTTCAGTACGACGACACGCTGATGACAAGTCAGCCTCATGTCTGCGCAAGGAGGAAACACAATACGTACGAGACGGATGTAACCGGCGGACACAAGCAAGGGAGTGCAGGCTGAGAAAAAAAATTATCGAACGTCGGTAAAAAGGGTACAGGACACATACCAATTCCGATCAATCCAACCTTCCAAAAGATCGACAAGCCGATGATAGCACCAGAAACGAGAGTAGCGCAACTCTGGACAATCGCACCCAAGGTGATACCGGCAAGTCCATTGACCTTTTGGGGTTGTCACTGAGCGACGAAGTCAACCCTCCAGCACTGTTTTCATCCTTATCGAAAAACTCGACTACGAGCTCGTTAGAACAGCCGACACCAGGTACACACGACTCACCATCTTGTCGCAGCATGGCCCGGAAACTGAGCGACCTCAGTTTATTGGTCAATGTTGCTGCTGTCGATGCAAAGAGATAGTTCTGGATGCCAATGCAGAAGGTGGAGATGATTGCGATGAGAAAGAACCTATATGCCGTTCAATCGAAACCCATCCATTACAAAAATTAAATGTACCAAAGCGCGTTGCGATCTCCAGCGTGACGGCGTGCATGCCCGCTCTCGGAGAACCCGTTGATACCTTCGGCTGTACAGCAGCAGTCAGAAACACAGGACCGTCGCCGTCAGCGTTCTGCACGCACCATAAACGATACCGAAAGAAGGGAAAACGCAACCTGCAACGTGACACATGAGAACCGACTACTCGCACCAAGGTTCAATATCGGATACCTGAAAGTATCGCGGCGATGGAGCCAAAGAGATACTTCTTCCACCCAGCGCGATGGAGCAGTCCATGCGCTTGAACAGATAAGGAAGATTGAAGTCCTCTTCTCCCTCCTTCTGATGCTTTTGCAGTCGTTTCTCGATGAGTTCACTGGCCAAAGAGTGCTGCCCAGTGTTTTTGCGTCCGAGCGGAATCTCCTCGCGTACAGCCTTTTCCATCTCTTCGGCCTCCTTCGCCTCATCGTCCTCGTTGCCTTCGGTCCGGTCCTGGGCTTCGCGAAGTTTCTGTGCTTGCACCAGCCGCGCATACGCGCCATTTTCATTGTTGAGGAGCTCGTTGTGCGTTCCCTGCTCAAGAACGTGGCCATCGCCCATGACGAAGATCTGGTTGGCGTCTTTGATTGTTGAGAGACGATGAGCGATAGTGATAGTTGTGCGCCCGGCGGAAGCTTTGTCTCTGCACAATGTATGAGAAACGAAGTAAGAGATCAAATAAGACTCACAAAGCGTCTTGCACGACACCCTCGGACTAGTCGAAAATTAGTTGCGGTAAACTGCACGTCTTGTCAGTGACCTACCTGGGTGTCGAGCGCACTAGTCGCTTCATCAAGCAACAGGATGCGGGGGTCAGAGACGATTGCACGTGCAATGGCGACTCGCTCTGCGTGGAAACATTAGGGAATTACAGTACATAGCGGTCAGCACGTACGCTTCTGGCCTCCGGAAAGGAGGAATCCTCGCTCTCCGACCATCTACGATTGGCATGAGGAACAAATCGCACCACATCGAAGAAACTCGCCGTGTCATATCCATTGGGAGATTGGAGATAAAGCCATCCGCGTTAGCCTTGATGCAAGCGTCCTTGATCAAAGCAAACTTCTCCTCCTCAGATACATGCTCGTAAGGCGTGTTAATCAGACCATGCGCGACATTGCCCTTAATCGTGGTAGCGAACAGCGTAGGCTCCTGTGACACAAGTCCAATCTGGGACCGCAGCCACTTGAGGTTGAGATCTCTGACGTTGACGCCGTCAACAGTCACGATGCCACTGGTCGGATCGTAGAAACGTTCTACAAGGGCTACGATGGTGGATTTTCCTGAACCAGACGCGCCAACGAGGGCTGCGGTCTTGCCGGCAGGGAACCTGAGAGAGATCTGTTTGACAACAGGTACGGTAGGACGCGACGGGTAGCTGAAAACAACGTCCTTGAGGACAATCTCCCCTTTGACGTTGTCGGGCTTGAGTCCTCCCTCATCTGCAGAGTCGATTGCGGGCACACGATCAATGGTCGCGAACAGCTTGGCGGCGGCACCACGGCCATGATTGATCGCTAAACATGGTCAATTGACGCCGGACGGAGACAAGTTAGCCGAAGCCGCGTACCTTGCATTTCAGGGGCAAGCAGCGCTGATGTCAGACGTGAGTCACGTGCAAAAATGCTGGGGATGTAAGAAAAACCAACCCAGAGAGAAACTGCCGATGAGAATGGCCATAAACACATTGATCACCGAGCCTGGGGTAGCATGACCTTCGTCAATGAGCGTGGTACCGAAGCTGAAAGCTATAATCACATTGGTGAGTACAAAGGTCTCTGATGCTTAGCGGAGTGCTCACCCAGCGCGTAAGCATTGTATATGATGAAGAAAAAGACGGAAAGCCCCCTCCGTGCCACATAGCAGCCTTGGCATCGGCTCGATGAGCTTCCTCAATTTGTGCGTCATACAGATCCGCTAGAGTCTTCTGTGTGCCAAAAGCCTGCGCGGTTCGAATAGTGGATATCACTTCTTCCGCTATGCTACCGCCCTCGGCGACATGCTTGAGAGAAAGTCTAACAATAATGAAGCAGGGAGCTGATCATGCTTCGATGGTGCACGCACTGCATGTAACGCCCGATGGCTTTGTTCATGATCGCACCAGTAAATGCGATGCAGGGAAGGATCGAGGACATGGCAAGAGCAAGTCGCCAGTTCCGGATATACGCCACTAGAAGCGAGGTCAGCGAGGAAATGAGAAATATTAAGTTGGAAGCTCACCGACAAAGCCGGTAACGAAAGCCGAGAGGAAATTCACGACAAGGGCAACTTTTTCCGATATGCCTTGTTGAACAAGATCTGGTGAGACGCGTTTGAGTAAAAGAAAGGATGATAATTAAGAAAGCATTTACGTGTGTCCGTTTGGATTCGGGTCGCGACCTCGCCCGCACCTACTTTGTCAAAGAATTGGACATCCTGACGCATGACAGCCTTCAGATAGCGTTCCCGAACACGCTTCGCGTTGACTTCTGCCGTGTATACATAGAGATACCTGTGGGAATACGGTTACTTTTTAGAATAGAGAGTGGTAAATCGCGTCATACATGTAGATGTAGGTGCACAGAAACATGCCGCAGCCAATGATAGTGAGGTAGGTGGCGAGGAGGCCGGCCTGGTGCCTAAAGGCGCGTGCGACTTGAGGAAGTTGGGCAGAAGCCTGAGCAGCCTGAGTTTGATTGCCATGGTCGATCGCGTTTATGACTTCTTGAAAAGTAACAAATTGGTTGACCAGGTTTCCGAAGAGAATGGTCATCAGTGGCTGGGGAAATCGTTAGAGCAACTGGAATGATACGGAGGTAAGGCGGACCTGCGCAGCACCCGCGCATACAGCTGCGACGAAACCGATGGCATCGAGGAGGATTTCAAAGGGTGTGGAAAACCTGAACAGCTGGAAGAAGGAGACGGGGACCACAGGGGGCTCGACGGGCTCTACTTGAACTTGGGTGGTCTCCGAGTCGACATCGCTCTTTGCTTTCTCTGTGTCTACCTTCTGCTTGCGAGAGAAGAGGCCAGATTTCTTGAGAGGCGGCTGAGGCTTGACGGCAGCCTTCTCCTGGACAGAGTCCGTGGACATGGGGTCAGAAGAAAAGAGTGCGAGACCTTTCAAGGTACGGCCCGTGTCATGTCAGAGAAGCTGAGTCAAAGAAATGATTTCAGAAATAGCGGTACGCGGAAGTGGATTCCGTGTATATGTAATACAAAATGACAAATAAATGATAAGCGAGAACTACTGCTTCCGAACTTCAATCACACCGCAAAAGGAAAAATAAATTGTTTGTTGAAAATGGAACTTAAAGTGTTGGTTTCGACTGCAATTTCAATTATGTTTATATTGTCACAGAAACTTAAGAATTCAGGGCAACCTAAAGTGTTGCTGAACACAATGGTTTCAGCTGAAGAATCAACGGCGCTGAAACTCGAAGTTTCAGCCACGCCGAAAGTGCTGCCGAGACTATTGTTTTCGGCGGCAGTGTCAGCCGGGCCGAAACCACGAGTTTCGGATGTTGATCAAAAAAAACCCGTGGTTTCGGCCCGGTCGAAACTGCAACCTCGTGGTTTCGGCCCGGCTGACACTGCCGCCGAAAACAATAGTCTCGGCAGCACTTTCGGCGTGGCTGAAACTTCGAGTTTCAGCGCCGTTGATTCTTCAGCTGAAACCATTGTGTTCAGCAACACTTTAGGTTGCCCTGAATTCTTAAGTTTCTGTGACAATATAAACATAATTGAAATTGCAGTCGAAACCAACACTTTAAGTTCCATTTTCAGCAAACAATTTATTTTTCCTTTTGCGGTGTGAATGTATGACCTGATCTTTCATTAAATATTCTTAGTTTATGCCAAAATGTAGTCCAACAGGAACTTTAAGCCAAGTTTATGCACCAGTCGGGAAGTTTCTCAAACTCTTGAGGTGGCATTTGAAGTTTTAGGTCTTAGTCAAAGTTCATGCCGTCGAACATGAAGTTTGGACCATTCTAGCCGGTGGTTTCCCACAGTGTTGGAGTATCTCGGCTTCTGATGGATCCGAAGCCGTTGTGATGGTAGACGTTGCTTATGGACGGATCAACAGTTTGACAGCACCGTTGAATGGTTAGTTAGCAGAGCAGACCCATGTGCAACAGCAGAGAAACTAAATCTTGATCAACTTCAGGTCATATCAGTCAAAGCCAGTGAATATACTTCTGTGCAAGAAAAATACTGTCCCTACTCAGGTGCCCGCAGCTCCGAGTCCGGCATCAGAATTGATCTTTGATGCTTGAGTCGTGTGCGACAGGGTTAGTTGATCTCAAAAAAATGCAATGGCCCTTTGATGACCTTCAGATTTATCAGACTCTGGCCAGAGTCAGAGGCACTCAACTGGCCAACGGCGGCCTGATTGAGATCAATCGGACCACTAAGCCGAAGGCTGCCGAACAGAGCCGGAGAATATCAACTCTGCTGATTGACCACCGGTCAAATAAAATCAACCAAAGGCATGATTTGTCAAAACAAAGACTGGTTGAATTCACTATGTTCAGCACAAACTTGTATGAAACTTCAATGTTCGACTTGGTCGTGTAGTTCAGGCTGACGGCAACATTTGATGATCATTCCGACTTCCGACTTCCACTTCGCGCTCGCTTTTTTGATGAGAAATGCTGTCATATGAATGCCCCATTGCCCCTCACCAGCCCTCACCCCAACGCGGTCTAACGCGGTTGGGGGCATTGAAGTTCGGAAGCAGTAGTATCGGCTAACAATGATCTGCCTTTTTTGGTATCATAACATCTGATCTCTCTGATTTAGATAAAATAGTAAATACCACTACTCTGTCTTCCCCCAACCCCGTAACGTGCGGCTGGGTAGGAGCCTGCCCAGCGCTCGTCGATCAGACCAAGATCAGACGGCTACAATTTGACTAACATCTTTCTCTGCTAAGTACTACGTCCTCGAAAGCAGGTCCTTTCTGGAATTTACACAGCAGCACATTCTTTCATCCACCATGTCCTGGAAACAACTCGGCAGAAGCAAGAAATCTTCTGTCATCAACCTCAAAGAGGACTTCGCTGCTCGTTCAACTACCCCCACCCCGGGTAAACCCAGTCCTAGGTCCGGATTACTCAGTAATTAAGCTCCATTTTCTTCACTTCTTTCTCTCATTTTTTTTGCGCAGCAATCCGTGTCCTATGGGCAGAAGGCCTTACCTTGCCTCCGGGCACAGCTATGCCCCCGCCGTGCAAGCTGCACTCAATTCTCAGCAGGCCAAGGTCGCCTCCTCCGTCTCTCCTTCTAGCGTTTCCGAGCAGCAGCGGCTCGCAAAGACCCGCGGAAATCGGTACAAAGACTCCTGCATGTAGACAATACATGGACTCATTTGCTTCTCAGAGATTCCATCCAGCGAGCACAATGCTGGTGGCTCCCGTACCTCGTCATGGAGTACGAAGTGAACCAAGTCCTCATTACTCCGCTAGGTGGCGAAATAGACCACCCCATCTTCATGTATCAGGCACAATTGTCCGTCCTTAACGGCTACTTTCTCAGCCGCCCATGCGCTTACCAATTCACGCACAGCGATGTTTCCCGCAATTCAGAAATTTCAATGCAATGCTATCTCCGAGCCGACGAGCCGCAACGGGGTGGAGGGATGACGATCTTGGCAACGACGTCTTTCTGGGAGGCATCAAGGTGCGCGTTTCTTCCAGCTCTCGGAGGCACCATCTCACCGCTGTCGTAGTTCATCCCCAACTTTGATGACGGCGGAACTGACAATCAGTGGTATGACTTGACCGGTGGCGCCGGCAAGATCCAAATCGGCGTGTTCTACCAGCACACGAGCCAACACTTGACCATTGAGGACTTTGAACTTATAACGGTCATTGGCAAGGGCAGCTTCGGCAAGGTACGTTTTCTGGACGCACGACCGACCCTGGCTGGAATCGTTTTTTCAGGTCATGCAAGTGCGCAAGCGCGATACATCCCGCATCTATGCTCTCAAGACTATACGCAAGATGCATATCGGTAGATATTTTATTTTTGGCTTCTCGCTCTTTCTCAACCGTCCTTCCAGTGAATCGCAACGAAATTACCCACACCCTTGCGGAAAGACTGGTTCTCGCTCAGGTCGACAGCCCTTTCATTGTTCCCCTCAAGTTCAGCTTCCAGTCAGAGCAGAAGCTATATCTTGTCCTTGCGTATGCCGTTCCCAGATGATCTTCAACGTTCTACTAACTTGCAAGTAGTTTCGTCAACGGAGGGGAGCTCTTCCACCACCTGCAGCGCGAGCAGCGGTTTAACGAGGAGCGGGCCAGGTAGGACTTTCCAATATGCCACTTTAATGCCATGTTCACACTCCTACCTAGATTCTATAGCGCAGAGCTCCTCCTTGCTCTCGAGCATCTGCATGAACTTGATGTCGTGTATCGGTGTGTTGCGTTCCCTCTTCTCGTGAATCCATTGCTGATTCTCTTCTTCGAAGGGACCTCAAGCCCGAGAACATTCTCTTGGACTTCACCGGGCACATCGCATTGTGTGACTTTGGCCTGTGCAAGCTCAACATGTTGGTCTTTTTGATATCTGCCGTGCACTGACAGTGATGATGGAAAACACAGGAAAGCGGACGACAAGACGAATACGTTCTGCGGCACGCCAGAGTATCTCGCGCCGGAAATTCTCAATGGCGGTGGTTACAGTTGCGTGACCCTTCTTCACCCTTTCTCCGCTCCTGACACAATATTACTTTAGACAAGACCATTGATTGGTGGACGTTGGGTGTGCTGCTGTTCGAAATGCTCGCGGGGCTTCCTCCATTCTATGATGGTCAGATCGTCTCCGAGCCACTAGCAGCATGATGCTGATGAACAGCAACAGAGGTGACGGACAAGATGTACGAGAAGATCCTCAACGATCCTCTCGTCTTTGGCCCGAGATTGGCTCCGAGGCACGCAGCATCCTGTCGGAGCTGCTGATTCGCGATCCCACGCGCCGTCTCGGAGTGAACGGCGCCGCGGAAATTAAGAAACACCCGTTCTTTGCCACCATGGACTTCAAGCTTCTCGCGCAGAAGAAGATCCAACCGCCATTCAAACCAAACGTCACCAGCCCTGTCGTGAGTGTCTTCTACCTCGGTCTTTCTGGCCTCGTTCAAACGTTCATTATAGGACGTTTCCAACTTCGACACAGTCTTCACTGTGGAGCCTCCCGTTGACAGCGTCGTTGAGAACTCTAATTTGTCCTCAACGGTCCAGGCGCAGTTCACCGGTGTGTCTTTGACGTGCTCTTGTAGAGATTCCCCGCTCATTTACGTGCATCTCTTAGGGTTCTCGTACAACGGTGGCACCCACATCTCCTCGGTCGCCTAGTCCAGCCCGCCCACCCGTTATACCACATACCAATTAATTCCCGCCTTAATCGCCCCGCATCTTCGGCTTGTCTGTGCTATACACCGACGCTCGTTTAATCTCTATCTATATGCATTATCGTCTCTCCTGCTGTAGAAGTATACTAACCCTCGCTATTCATTGCTTTCGCTACCGGATATCTCTGTCTCTCCCTCATCGTCTGCACCCACACACACATATATATATCATATTCATATTTGGAACACCTACATATTTTTTGTCTGGAAGAATACAAACCGTTAGCTGGCACTTACTTCCAGATTCCTGGTGGACGATCGAATCGGCTCCGTCCGTCCGTTGGTGGTTCTTTCAGTGTATGACGGGATGTTTGAAGTTCTCTATCATCGTCCATTGGAATTGACACTCAAAGCAAATGCCGGAGAGTAGGAAATCCACCTTCAACGACGAACGTGTGGAATCATGGAAGCCGCAGCTCTTCGTCAGCGCGCAGCGCAATATTTTCCTCCTCGCATATGTTATCATTGACATCTTCGGCTGTCAGGAAGCCATAATATATCATCAGTTGAAGAGTGGAACATGAAAAAGGAGACTCACGTAGAGACACAAGGGAAACGTGACGAGCTAATACCGCCTGACTGTCTCGATTCAAATTGCGCTGACGGCGCCTGCGGAGGTGAAGACCGGAGAAATCTGTGCTGAGATCGTCGGGGTCGGCCGTAGCGATGAGAGTCTATGATGCGTGCTCGGTCTTGAAAACCAACAAGGAGCTTAAGAGTGAGTTACCGCCTTGCCGATGAAATCTTTCGGCTTGATGCTCGTCAATTTTCGGGCGGACGGCCAGTAGAGGATGCCGGGGGCCTGCAAGGCGGTGTACGTTAATAGGAGCTGGAGATCGAGCCCTAACATACGATGCTGAAGACGGTGTATCCCTCTCCTTTACACCGGATCACGTCTTCGATAACGTCGTGGTCCTCTATCATCGTCAGCAGGCGCGCCTTCCCGAGGTATTCAAGCCCTTTGTCCATGCGATCCATACGGATGCGTGAAAGTGCGAGGTTGAAGAGAATTTCGGAGGCGAAGAGACGAAACTGTAGACCGAGTGGTTCATAGTTTCTATCAACTGCGATTGGAAACTTCGTTTGAGCATTCGACATGTGACGTACATCTCTTCATTCCCCCGCAAAGACACCCACGCGCGCTTGAAATCCCGGGATGCCGGGCGGTAGCGCTCAAGGAGGAAATGTGACACGCCGCGCTGGAAATATCTGTATTTCTGGTCCATGTCTGGGTTTGGGGCGAGAACAACGCAATCAATCGCGCACGAGATCGTCAGATACGGGTCCCTTGTCGTCGCATCCGTGAAAGATCGCAGGGCCTTCTCGTGCTCGCCCATAGCGGAGAGAAGAAGCCCCTTGTTTGTAAAAATCATTGCCGAGCTGTCCATTTTCTTGCACCAGTGACAAGTCTCAGCATAAAACATCAGGGCAGACACTGCACACGTACACCAAAGAGACTGAGCGCTTCCTTGTAATTGCCGGCATTGTGTGAGCTCTGCGCCGCTGCCCAGAGGTCTAGTTCGTGTTTGAGGGACATGGTGAAGTGCTGCGCATGTTCGAAAAAAGCCGAGCGGTGCCTCGAATTTGCATCCGGCATCGCGTGCTTCGTTGTGATGGGTGCTTCCGGCAATACTTCCGGATCAGGCGTTTATGCCTCACTCAGCACTGACTGTGAGCACGTCAGAGGTCAGTAGGATGACCAATTACTTGAGTCTTGTCTATTCCCATGGACTATCCCAAGCAAAAGGCTAGCAACAGAGGGTGGTTTGTTGCGGCGGCGGCGGCAGCTATCCTATTTTTCCTATGGACCTCGTTCAGTCGAAGAGGCACACAACCGATCATCACCAAGGCGAGTCCTATATTCAATTGACGCGTCTCACCGGATTGACGCTCATCAGGCCGTCGTAGTCCTGAAGGGAGACTCGTCGGCCACCGGGACGGTGACTTTTGAGCAAAAAAATGGCTTCACTACCGTCTCCGGTGAGTTGCGTAACCTCGACCCCAATTCGGCGCGAGGATTCCACATCCAGTGCGTCATTTTCTCCGAGAAATTGCGACTCCCACATCTCGGTGCTTTGTAGTCAGTTCGGAGACCTGAGCGACGGATGCTTGTCTGCTGGTCCGCACTTCAATCCTTTTGGCAAAAACCATGGCGCTCCGTCCGCCGACGAGCGCCATGTTGGGGACCTCGGAAACATCGAGACTGATTCGACAGGCTCGGCATCCTTTGAGTTCGAAGACCGTCTGATATCTCTCAACGGTCCCCTAAGCATTATTGGGTAAGTTCAACGCAAGCTACTTTCGAGCCAAGGAAGTTCATGTCTTGCAGCCGAGCTGTTGTTCTCCACGCGGTAGGCACTTCTCGTTTCGATTTCTCACTTGAATGACCGCGCGACAGGGCACTGACGATCTTGGCCTTGGAGGCGACGCGGAGAGCTTGAAGACAGGAAATGCGGGCGCCAGGTCAGTGACATCCTCGCCATTCATGAAGACTATGCCTGATCATATTGCCGTGCACCTAGAGCGGCATGCGGGATCATTGTACGTCAAATGCGCATTCATCTGTGCTGGCTGGAAACTGACAATCCATAGGGACTCACTGCATGACCCGCGTCTGTAAATACTACATGTGCTTGTACGATGTACAATGAACATCCAGGGGTCGAGACAGAAATCGTTTCCTTCTTGTGGACTAGGATCCATCGCATCACGCGGTTCTGGCGTTATAAACACTGTAAGCCTGTCAGTATTTGGCCTCGATGGCGACCGAAATCTACCTACTTGGTAATAGTAAGGCGCGCTTATCGCTTTGCACTACGAAAAATGAGGAGATGACATCGTGTTCTGAATGGCGCTTCAAACTCACTGTGAAAGGGGAGGCACAGGTGGTAGGACCCGTGTAACCGGTGCCTCCACACTGGCCGTACTGCGTCTGTGTTGGGCCGACAGCGGTCGTGGTCGTGGACGTGGTAGTTGTAGTCGAGCTCAAGGTTGAAGAAGTTGCCGAGGACGTAATGGTGGACGTTGTTGTATTGCCTCCGCCTACAATGCTGTCAGACCTGACCTCCAGGATTTCTCAAAGCACACCTGTGCCCACACTGGTTGTGATCGGAGCACTTTCAATATAAACGCCGCTGAAGAAGTAATCCTCAGTGCCCGCTTTGATCAACATTGTCAAAATGATGCGAAAAGAAAACATGACAATGGAAACCTACTCGGGTTGATACGTAGGACACCCAGATGCCAGTCTTCCGAATTGGTGCTGGCGGCAGCGGGAACATTCTGCACAACCTTCACTAACGGGGCTGACCCATTGCTGGCCCAGAGTCCAACTGTCTGCCCAGTAAACTGTTTTTTTTTCTCATGAACCCAACAATCAATTCCCAACCGATGCGACTTACATCGATATCATAGGCAAAGTTGTACCAGACGCCGGGAGTCCAGGGTGTGTCCCAATGGTCAACTTCGGTCACCTGTAAGCGTTCGTGAGACATAGAAACTTGACTTCTGGAGGTGACGCGCCATCCACGTCAAATGGGTAGGGTTCGGAGCAACACCGACTTTCAGCTGAGATATTCTGTCAAAGACTGCGATATTGCCAAAAAAGATGCGTACCTCGGTGAAGTGACTTTCGAAGAAACAGATCTCCAAGACAATAGTTGGTGGATGAACCGGAAAATTTGGGCGTTTTTCGTACCTGATGCTCGATGGACGTCTAAACATGCGTAAGGCACCCGGAAAAGCAACTGCTTCCAGCAACTCACAACTGGGTAGTTGGTAGAGCCTGCTTGTCCCTATCTCATACATACAGTGAGATATGTGAATCGAACCCATTTGGGGCTCACAATTGAGATCGAAAAGTGGTAGAGAAGATTTCCTGTCCCGAGGTTCGCAGAGGTCTGCCGGAGGTTGAGTAAAGTAGTCTTCCAGACATCCAGTCGATTATACCTGAGGAATGAGCTCCGTCCTAGATCGCGATGAACAACTATCCATGAAGAATTTGGCCAAATCACCTTTCAAATTGACTATTCCAGGTGGACGTGCTATCCACTGTGAGTTTGAGACCATTGATCTCGCTCGAGTCCGCGGGGTTCTTATATGAAGACGAGACCGCCAAATATTCTGAGGTATTCTGACTGCCATGAATGTACCTAGGCGCGACGAATGAAAAACATCAAGACAGAAAAGTTCATGAAGACTACCATTGATACTCTCCGACTTCGTCGCCCCAGCTCCCTGTCGATGACTTATTTGTCAGAGGAAAGAGCGCAAAAACTACGTATCCTACAATTGTCGAAGGTTGCCGCCGTAGGCTGGATGACAGTGTCAACGACGTTGAAGCATTGTGCATGGTGTACCCACATAAGCGTTGAAGCTGCCGGACCTGGTTCATAATTCAGAGTCGGGACATACATCCAAGAAAAGAAACTCACCAGATCGTAGTACCAGCGTTAGCCCTGGAGGGTAAAACCAATAGCAAGGGTAAGGAAAGTCAACAGAGCCATGCCAAGACTACTCGATGCATCGAATTTGCCCCTACCTAAATACCCGTGCAGGTTGAACATCGGTAATCATCCGCACGCGAAGTTCGTCCGCGGGGAAAACATCGGTTGCGGCGAAATGATATGCCTTGCAGTACAATCGACATAAGAATCAACTGTCGGTAAATATCGTACATCCGAGTCACGCGTATGATACCATGTCGTAAAAGTATCTGTTATTCCGTTGGGTATCGAGTCGTTGCAGGACATAAGATGAAATGAAATACGTTCATGTTGGATGCTCTTCAGCAGGCGGCTCTCTTTTGAACATCCAAGCAGTGAACCACGATCTTGGCTTCGTCGCCCGCTCCGCCTCCGCTTGTTCTTCTTCCAGCCGATCTACCAAAGCCTGTTCCTCTTCTGCCACAACCTCGTGAACTATAGCATCGTGAGCAGATATGTTGGTTGGTCGTTGTCTTCTAGTCGCAGAGGGAGCGACAGAGAGTCGCGAGTTCGAGGAATGCGCAAGGACGATATCGTCAGGTGTGTGCAAATCAGGTCGAGGACCAATCTCCCCGTCTGACCGAGCGCGATCTAAAGCGGGAGGTTGGAGGGTGGACATGATAGAAGCCGAACGATGTGGCCTTCCGCCCGCTTCCGAAAATGACCGGGAGGAGATTCGAGGGACAATGCTTGGCCGTCGCGGTCTTGACGCGGTCGTACTTGCGCTACCTTTGCGGAAGGTAGAGTAACGCCGGGTTCGGATGGTCTGTTCCACGTCGTCATTAGCTTGCGCACGCTGGGCAATGATGAGAGGCAGGTCAATCTCCTCGCTGCCGTCCACGTCTGATTCGAATGGCTGCTCAGCACTCGAAAGCTGCTCAGGCGGTGTAAAAACACTCGAAACTTCGGACAACGGCGCCGGTGATTTGGTCTCTACCCAGTGACCCAAGCGGCCACCAGCCGGGTTCACGGTGATGGATTTCTCGAGATCCACGGTGTCATCCAGATTGAGTTTGCCAAAGGGGTCGCGAGGAAGCCACAACGCGGTGCTGATTTCCCTCGTGTAAAAAGGGTTGTCGTATGGGAGATCAGCGGTGTTATCGTCATCCCATGTCGGTGGAGAGGGACGTGGAACTACAAGGCCTGAACTCCATTTCAGGACGCCTTCGGGCCGTGGTTCCCGGCTCTTACTTGGAAGCGCCTGGCCGTTGATCAATCGCCGGGCCTCCTCCTCAGAAGAATCGCGTTTCATGTTCGACTCGAAATCCCCAGATCCCAATCGGGAAAAGGATTGTTCCCGTGGTCCAAAGGGGTTGGGTCGGTGCTGCACCGGTCGATGGGGGCGTACAGTGGCGTACGATAAATTTACCCAGGCCGGTACACGCCATGAAAACATGGTCCCAAAGCGTGAAGCAGCTACATTGTGTCTGTCGATGTCGTCACGTTCTTCACTGGACGATGGACCATTTCCTTGTTCCTCGTCGCTCGCTCGCGGCACTAAAATTTGAGCCTCTAAAATGTCATCGTGCTCAAATTGGGCACGAAGAATGCGTGTCAATCTGAGGATTGATTGATCTGAGTAAGGCAGCCACGTTCAACAATTATGCTCACAAAAGCTTCACGACCATCGTGAAAACAACAAGGAAGGCTGCCAATCCGACGTTCACGAATTTTTTCAGGACGATCATGTAGATCATGAAAACGACCTGTGAAAGCACAAGGCCTTTACAACGTCAGTAAGCTGCACCCGTCCCATTCGTTAGAATAAGTACCATCCAGGGAATATCGTGTCATCCGTACAAGGAGTATTTTTCCGTTGTTTTCGTAGTTCTTTGCGTACACATGGAGCAGCTGGAGAAATGATTGAGTGTGCGATAAGTGCATCTAGGCAGAGAACAAACTTGGTTCTTGATTATGCCTGATTTTTTTTAAATGAGCTAATGAAACGCGATTTAGTGTGGGCCATACCAGCTTCGATGAAATAATAGAACGCCCCAAAAGGAATCACGAATGGATTGAGGACCATGAAGAGTAGAAGGACATGTAGCACCAGCAGATGCATAGGAAGCCAATCTAATTGCAGTGTCAGGCCTTTGAAACTATCAAATAAAGACGAACGTACAGTAAAAATTGAACGTCCTAGGTCGAGTACCAACGGCGCGTTTCCGACTACGTTCAAAAAATGAGTCACCGCTAGATGTTGTTGAGATGAGATGCCTTACGGGGTCACTTGCCCGCGAAGTGTAGGATACAGAATGAGCGGGAGCTACGTACTTCAGTCAGCCCATCTTCTCAAACACAATCCGTGACTTACGCCAACTGAAAAGCAGGTCAATGTCAGTCCAAACATGATTTATCAATGGAAGCAACTCACACAGGGCCAATTCAAAACCGCCATGCATACCCGTAGTAAAGAGCACTACAAGTTCATGAGAAAGATTCAACAAAGATGGTAGTGGACGGAAGACTTACTCCACCCAACATAGAATGGGCCAGCTGTGGGAAAGCTTTGCGAAACGATTTGGAGAATATCAACGCTGGATGTCTGATTCGCCTTGAATGAATCGAGGATCGATTGTAGTGCGGCTGTCCCAACACAGAAAAAAACCAGAACATTGACGACAAGGAACTTGTAATATCTGCTCATGATGATATCGTGTAGAGCTGAAAGCGTCGTTATGGTATGTGCTTTTTTCGCGATGAGAAGGAGAATGGGAGGAATGGAAAGGGCGAGAAGAGAGACAAGAAGGGTGGGAACAAATGATTGGATCAGGTCTTCCTCCCATGAATGCCTATCCAGGTACGCGCTCTGTTTGAAGATTTAGACGAAGGTAAGCTGTGGGAAACAATCTTATGCTGACCAAAGACGGCAAGAAGGCACTGATGTTTTGTATCGACACCAAGCCAACCAATAGGGAGACGGGGAACAACCAGAACACGGTAAATGTCCTATGCCCGCTTGAGAATTCGTTTCGATCAAGGTATGAAACCGCTCACCAAACCCCAAGTTGACCACCCAATCTTTTACGAACTAGAACGGTCGTCAATATCACGGATGCATAACAACACACAATAGCAAACCTCTCCATTCAGGTGTGATTTCATCACTCTGATCCAATCGAGGTCCTGATAGGCAGGGGCCATAGTGACCAAGCAGTTCAAGGGATTCAATGGATGAACGGCGAGATATTTGCAAGCCCTTCTAGCGTCGGCAGGATCTGCGAAAGTTACAAAGGCCGTGGAAGCCGCATCGTAGTCGGTGATCGATTTTGCACGGCTCTCAGTTACGAGCGCCGTCAGCAGATTGTACTTTGCTGTATAGTAGTCGATGGTCGGTACGATCTTGCCCCGAAAGACGTGAGAAAGAGAGATCAGAGGCTGAAATGGTTCCAAGCTGGCGTTAGGCAAGCTGTGCAGAGCTTCCCATATCGTTGGCCTTTGAGGTGGGTCCGAAGAACTAGCGGGTGGGTAATCATGACCTGCTTCGTTATCAGAGTCCTGTGAACCCTCCGTCCGTAGTTTTCGAAATTCGCTCTTGGAGAAAAAGGCTTTGTTACGGGTCGTGGGCGGCTTCAGCCCGAATTCCTCCACATACGGTCCGATGACCTCGATGAGTTGGTCCATACGTTCCTCCGGGGTCATATTTTCACCTTCAATTTCAACTTTGCCTCGCTCCACGTCTGCCATTGCGTGGACTCGACGCTTTGAGAGTGCCCAAACGATCGGTTTGTTGGCTCTTTTCAGAGCCATAGCCTTCTGAACGGCGAGAACGGTCTTTTGGGCGAGCCTGATATGAGCTGTTTCGAGTAAGCGCGCATAATTTTCGCGGCGCTCAAGGAGAGCGGCCAAGTCTGTCATTTTCCGAGTCACAACCACACGATCAATGACTGGGACAGGGTCTGTATGTTCGACGGGGCTGGTCGGCTCGCCCTTGACGTCGCGAGAGGTAGCCGAGAGTGGTATTGAAGGGGCAATGTTTGGAAGATGCTTGGCTCGGTTGAACAGATACGCAATAGACTTGTTGATAAAACCGGGTTGCGTAGCGGAGGTGAGGCCCATGGAGGGCACGTCCAACTTGCGAGAAAGATAGTACTCGAAGTACTCTTTGAGTATCTTTTCATTCCGCAAAGCTGAAGGAATGTTGGACACCATGACCGTTCGCAAGCGAAGGCCGAAGTTGGGATGATTCCGATCGAGAGTCGGTACGTCAGTGAACGCATATTGGGGATGCGGATGAGGGTAGTAAGTGGAGTCCGCAGGATCATATTCGGCCATTCGTTTCGCAGCGATGGCTATCTTTTCTGCTCTCAGCCGAAAGGCTCCGTGGCATATCCACAATAGAGTCGCCATCCATGAGAGTGTGATCCAAAAGAGGAGGCAGATGTGAATCCATAGTAGCGAAAGACCTTGGCTGGTGGCCACCAATGAAGTTATTGATGCGCGGGTCATAGAGGCCCTGGAAACGGAGTCCTCCGAAAATTCGACATGGATGGGGAACAGTATCGGAAAAGTCGTGCAAGTATGCAGGAGGACGAACCAGACTGTACACAGAATTAACATTCAGACTCGGACGATCATCATGAAGCATCACGCACAAGAACCGCGGAGCCAGCGGATATAGAGAGTGGCGTCAACACCGCGCAACTCGTTCATCTTATCCTGAGGGAAGAAAACCACCTGCTTGACCCAAGAAAGCGGCCATCCTCGAGGTGTCGGAGGAGACGGATATCTTTGCACCAGGTGAGTCCGTTTGATTGACCAAAAATGCACAGTGTACTGACCTTGCCCACGATCTAGCTTGGTATAAACTGGGAAATCAGTTTCAGTATTCCCAATTGAGAGATCTACCCGAGGCCACCGTGGACACTCACTATCCAAACTCCCAAGATTCGCGACTACCAAGACTGTCAGGAAGGTACTTGGTGCCCCTTCGACTCCGTTTCATCAATTCCTGCGACGAGACGGCCAGTAACGCAATTATCAGACCAATGACAGTCTGGTTAACAAGGCCGCTGAGTGGTGATGTGAATGCGCATCTCCTCCTGGCCATGTGCGGCCATACCTGTAGTTCTTCGAAAAGGGTCTGGTTTCCACGTCGGCCATAGTAGCAAGCGTTAAGACGGCTCGGGTGTGGGACAAAAGCAGGAGATCATATATGCCGAAGCGACTCCTCTCGAGCGGGTCGAAGACTCGGAGTCGAACCGTGCGCAAGGGAGAAGAGCAATCGACCAAAAAGTGATCGCGTCATAGTGTAGCGACCTGCTCCAAGATCTTCGCAGAAACTCGCTTCAAACGTGTATATTATTCCGGAATACAGCGAACGAGAGTAATCTACGCATGTATACATGCGGTACAACCACCCCTGGCGATTGCCTCCTTCCTTGGTCCCTACTTGGTCTTGGCAATGCGGAGTTTGTTGGGGCGATACAGGTAATTTTCGCTGTAATTCTTGGGTGGTATCCTCTTGACAGTGGGAGGTTGCCTGTGATGTATACCGCGGTGAGCGAGGTATGATGCTCAATTGGAAGTTGCCTACACGTAGTAGTCCCATCCTATGAAATGCAGAGTCGTGAACATTTGGAGGACAGATGAGAGACAGTTTCCTCGCCTTGTTTCTTCGCAAAATTGATGGCATCCTCTTGAGATTTGAAGGTCAAACGGGTGCCTTGCATATAATCGGCCCTGAGGTGGGATGAGCCCGCAAGCAAAGGCTGCACATGCATCGCACGCACGAACTGGCGTAACCCATGAGTGGATTCTCCCAGCGACCTCCTCCCTGAAGAATATCAAAGTCAATTCTCCACCGTTCGCCCTTGGCGCCGCCGCTCTGCATAGTATTCCGCGTTGGCTGATAGACTCGGACTGCGCGGTGACGGAGTTGGGCTGGCGGAAAGGTAAACCGAGTACAAGAACGAAATAGATAGACCGCGCACAGGGAGCACCACTGATGGTGTCAGCGGTCAAAAGGCCGGGACTCGCAACGGGAACGACATCCGTTGGTGTGTCGGCAGAAGTCGGAGCCGGAGACGCAGAGTCGGACGCAACAGTCCGGGAAATAATCGAGGGACCGACACGACGAGACAGAGGGACGAGTTGCTTGTATGTTGCACGGGAGAACATAATCGTCCCGTCCAAGATGAATTTGGCCCTTACTACCACGCGATGCCAATCAACACTACGCCAGAGGCTCAAAAAGGCAATTTTATCAGAACTCTAGCCATTTCTTTGATTATCCGTTTCCATTCTTTGAAAAAATCGGCTGCGTACCCACTAAAGTTCCCTTGCCATAAGTCCGGTAATCCGGCAAAGTATCCATGAGCAGCCGTAAGACAACTGTGAATAAATGGAATGCCACCTCTGTGTCTCGAACCCTCGCCTGATGCTGTCTCCACGTGCAGCCCCACACTGTTTGGATAGCGCAGCTGTGCTAGCGTGCGGTCTAGGCCTCAAATACATCATCGATCATCTTGCTTTCATTGGAGCTATACGTCGGTGCCAGGAGCTACACATCCCTCCTGCTCTTGACTCTCACCAAGTCCTATGGTCCCTGAGGTCGACTTAGTGATCGCCTTCCGGGCGTCTCGCAAAGCCAGTATCCGAAAGCAAGAGGCGTTGCGAGACGCGCTCAAAGCGGAGGCGCAATATTCACAACTCATAAAGACTCTTTCGGAGTCTGGCTTGCATGCTGTTGGAAGGCGAGGGGAATCTCTGGGACACCTCCTCGTCTTCGTATCATGTCCGACGCACCACGTCAAGGCATTAATAAAGCGCGAGCGGTGAGTTTCACCGGCTGTCACGCAACTAGTTGACTTAGATGACTGCAGCCACTCTGACTTTCTCTCTGGACTACCTACCACTCCGTTGAAGATAGAAGAGGAGGTCCAGCCACTTTCGCCCGCCGACCGCATCCGCCTTGTGCACGCGTTCATCACGTCCATGCCCTCCGATGGTGGACTTGGGATCTCTCCAGACAACCCAAAGTGGGATCTCGTCGAGTCGGTTATGGCTCTCCACGACCGTGAATTCAACGAGCGGTGGATACACGCGTGGACTACAAGTCGTTTCGTCTCCGTCAAGCAGGAACGCCTCAGAGAGAACTTTGGCGACGCTGTAGCCATGTACTTTTCCTTCCTCCACTCGTATACCCGGGCCCTTATTTTCCCATCTGTCCTCGGCGTCTTGTTCTACATCTTTGGCGCGCCCTACTCTCCGCTGTACTCTATTCTCATCGTTCTGTGGTCCGTGGTGTACGTCGAATGGTGGCGCATCCGTGAGCGCATTCTCTCACTTCGCTTCGGCACACGCGGTTCCGCACGTGTCGAGCGACGCCGGGCTCAGTACATTGAAGGCTTTCCCTGGTGGAAGCGTGAACTGCGCACGATAGCAAGTCTCCCCGTCCTCGCGCTCTTCGCAGGCGTTCTCGTCTCCATTCTCACAGGCATATTCGTGTTCGAGGCATTTGTCACGCAGCTCTACACCGGCCCTGGGCACCAGTTCATCTCATTTAGCCCCACGGTGCTTTTCGTAGCGCTGGTTCCGAAGTTGTTGGCGGTATATGGCTCCTTCGCGAGCAAATTCACGGTATGGAGAATCACGCACACCAATCGTCGCATGCGGCATCTCTCACCCTCAAGACGTTCGCACTCAGCGCGCTTGTCGCGTACATGGGCCTCGCTCTTAGCGCGTTCGTGTACGTTCCCTTTGGCGAGGGCATCATGCGCACTGTGCAGGTCCTACTCTTCCGCGGCGTCGTGGCCGTCGACACCGCGGCAGCGGACGCCAAACTCAACGGCACAGTTCAGACGCAGAGCATGTGGAACGTCGACACCAGCGCGGCTGGACAGAAGCTGAATGTAGGGCGTCTTAAGGACCAGATGTTCGCGTACACGGTTACGAATCAAGTTCGAAATCTCCTTGTCTTCCTCATAAGATCTCACCATAAGCAGGTCGTCAACACGTTTGTTGAGGTTGGGCTTCCGTATGTCTTGCGTGGGATCGAGTCGATCCGTGCCAAGCGAAATGCTGGCAGCGCCAATGGGAACGGTAAGGGGAAGAAGCGCGTGGTGTTTGAGGACGAGAAGGAAAAGGGCGGTGCCGAGGAGCGTGCGTTTCTCGAGGACGTCCGCCGGCAGGTCGCGCTCCCCGAGTACGACACGTTCGGAGACTACAGCGAGATGGTTACGCAGTTTGGATACGTCGTGCTCTGGTCGACGATATGGCCGCTTGCCCCAGGTATGCCATATTATAGACGTGCTTTGCTTTCAAAACATCTATTGACGCATGGCCCAGTCATGGCGCTCATCAACAACTTCTTCGAGCTGCGCTCGGACGCGTTCAAGATTACTGTGCACAACCGGCGGCCAATCCCCGTACGCACAGACACAATCGGGCCCTGGCTGGACGCGCTCTCATTCCTCACGTGGCTCGCAGCACTCACGAACTCGGCGCTTGTCTACCTCTTCTGCCCGCGCGCACAGAACCACTGCAACACATCGTCGGCGTCACCCCTCGACAAGGTGCACCAGCACATTATCTCCGCTGTGGGGGCAAGCAAGGAACCGAGCTCAATGGAGGGCGATAGCGGAGCAGCGACGCGCGAGCTGCTGGTGAAGGCGCTGCTCATCGCGCTCGCGGCCTCGCACGGATACATCGCGCTTCGTGCGGTTGTGCGCCACGTGATGGAGAAAGCGCTGTGGCACGCGAGCGGGGAGGTGCGCGAGCGTGAGCAGGATGAGCGAGCGGTAAAGGCACGGTTCTTGACTGACGTCGTCGGCTCAGTGGGGCTTGAAATTGGCGTCAACGGGCGCAGCGTCGAGGGCGAGGATGTGGCGCTCGACGTGGAGAAGCTGGCGAAGACGGTCCCCGGTGCGGAGGAGCTCGGCGGTTTTTGGGACCACGATGAGGGTATGCAGGAGATACAGCGGATCACGAAGGACGCCTAGATAGACGATGCAGAATTGCACTCATCGGTTCTGTATTTATTTTCACGCTACTACTTACTTGTACTTGCTCGTTGTAATACCTGCGTGCGTCTGAGCCTGCTGGTGGCTTACATTGCTGTGCGAGGAGCAGAATGACGTTAGCCGATTAAGAGGCCATCGGACCCGACCACTTCACCCCCCAAGAATATTTTGGGGTTGGCCTAGCCTAAATTCGCCAACAGCTGGAATTGACCGGAAACAACCTTGGAACTGGGCTGAGGTCAGGACTCGTTGGACGACTAGATCCCGCTCCGAAGCTCTCGACGTTCCACAGTAGGCCAGTACCGGCCGACGATCAGCATGCACACGACGCACAGAAAGGGCTTAATGATGTCCCGAAGGCAGCCTGTGTGTGCGGTTGCTGGAGGGATGGAATGTGAAAATGGTACTGGAATACACGCGTGGATATAATGACGTACAAAGAATACAAGATTAAGTAAGTATATGGACTTGAGTCGGAAATCAAAACAAGCACATTCAAATGTCAAATCCAACTGTGCGGTTTACTGGCCGTAAGCTGATCACAGGTTGCTCGCCGACCGGTGGAATTGGGGGTTCATCGTCGACTTCGAGTTCTCCTTCGTCATCATCGCTTTCAGACGATCGTCTTGGTCTTCCAAGAGGCCCGAACATGCTGACGCGGTTGGATTCCTTCGCCGGTTTGAACGAAGGATGAGCTTGGAGGGTTTTAGCTGCCTCGACTAGTGCAGCGACGACCTCGGCGTCCAGCTCAATGGTGAAAAGATCCATGATATATCGGCGCACAGGCAACCTGTACCTTTGCGTGGATACAGTGTGCAGTGCTCGGAAGAACATGGTCGGGGAGGCAAAAATTGACTTGAATTCTGGTCTGGATTTCATCCTACAAAGAATCATTGAGCTCAACATTGCGAAATAGAAGAAGGCCCTCACCTTGCCAATGAGCGGGATGCGGCGTTGGCAATGACAGTGTTCGCGAGATTGTGAATTGCAGTGATGACATCCAGCTCTGTCTGAGACGTAGGAGGTATTAGCCGCGATTCAGACTTGTCGGGAAGTTTTTGGGTCAAGGTGGAATCTGGGGCGCATCAGCCACTGATTTACAATAACAGACATGACGTACTGAAATGAAGGTGTCCAAGTCGACAGGTATACAAAGGCCGGTGGGTAGACCCAGCGGCGAAAGTGTAGCCTCCCAACGATAATCATCCAAAATCTCCGCACCCTGCGAAGTAGAAGAAATAAGACCAAGCACGAAGAAACACGTGCTGAAGGAGTGATTAGATAAGAAGTTGGTTGTTAGAGCCACAGGGAACATACCCGCGAACGGAGGGTATCGGAGAGTTCTGAGCGATGTCCAGCACGGTCGGTATGATTTCTTCTTCCTCCAGAAAAGGAAGTCCGCCCTCCGTCGCCCCAATATTTCCCTTGTTCACAAGAGTTAGTGCGAACAGTCTGGATCAGCGTAAACAAACACATACAACAACCCACAAAATGCTCTTCAACTTGAGAATGAGTTCGGGATCGTCGCTTTCATTGCTGTGGCGCCGTATAAACTCAGAGAACTCAGAAAAATGTCCTTTCTCTTGCAAGATCTGGCAGCCGAGATCCGTTTTGGCCATTTCACCGTAAAAATGCGGAGGAACGGTCCCTTCAAACGCCCTGAGCGAATCGTCAATAAGGTGAAGGGCGGAGAAGGAAACGCTCACAGAGTCACCTCACTTTGATCTGTCATACCTAGATTACCGAAAACTTTGGCGAGGAAAACCTCGACTTGGACCACATAGTGGATGTTGCGTTCCTGTGCCGTGACTTAATAATGCACACGAAACCAGGTGCTCGATAGGAACGAACATGGAACCAGATATCCATCTCGCGTCCGATATATCCAACGTCATACAGATATCGGAAGCCAACGGGAGTGGATATGAATCTACAGAAAAGAATCAACCAAAAGAGAACACATAGTTGGACCAGCGAAGTACTTCAAGAGAAGCGGATGACCGATTTCACCAAGATGGTCCATCGTCGGCTGCATCTCAACAACAAGCTGAAGTATATCCTTAGACTCACAGACGTCCCGAAGGTACGTCACCGCCAGCTCACACACGCTGGGTTCGGGATCGTAGAGCTGCGTGAGCAAGAGGCGCAGAGTCCACGCATTGGCGGTAGTAGAAGAACGAATCATGTCGCCCAGGTGGCGGGTCGCGTACAGCCGGATATGCTGCGAAGTGTAAATTTTTGAGTATGGTCATCTGATAGAGGACCTACCGGGAAGATGGATGTCAGTGTTTTGGACAGGACAATGCGGGAATGTCCATCACTATTCAAAAGTCAGTGAACGGGAACGTCAACACGACGGAACCGTCCCTACATATTATAGTCCAAATTCTCAATGATACCCTTGACCAAGTCTTCGCGGTCTTTGAGCTCGGAGAGATGGTAAAAGGCTGTGAAGATTTTGAACTTTTGTAAAAGTCTTCAGAGGGTTGTTGTCAGTACCAGAGGTTTGTGCGAACACGACATCATGCATACTCAATGCCCTCCTTGGTCTTGCTGAGCGTCCCGAGCATGACGAGGTACCCATAGGTCATCCTGTCAGAAACTCGCTTCTTGGAGAAAATTGGATCCGAGTCCGGAGCAGCATTGGACTAGGAAACTGACGGTGAGAAGTGTGATGTACAATGCCGCCAATAAACGTACAGGATCAAGCTGCGCGAAGCATTTCATGATTTGCGACATGAATGGATCCTCGGTGGACAGATACCGCACACCATCAGGACTGGCCGTGAGGGTCGTTAACAGGGAGCATCCGAGCCTGATCCATTTGTGATTGGGCTGGATGGCTTAGCATGTGTAAACACGAGTGAATAACGCATACCTTGTTCCGAGGCAGATCGCAGAACTTTGTCCCACTCCCGAACGGATGGAAGAAGGACAGCAGCTTCCGTACGAACCGAGACACCTTGATGGCTTCTTCGAGCCTCTTGGGGTTCAGCAGTGGGCCCTCAATGAGCTCTTGCAGCAGATCGAACTTCCACACACTGTAATCCTTGGTGAGCGTTACCTGGGTCTCGAGCAAAGATGACTGGAAGGTCTTGTCGTCCATCTGCATGCTCATCTTCAGCTTAACTTGTTCCACCTGCCGCTGCCCGCGGCGGATGGCGTCTTCCGCTGAGTTGGCTCTGCAGTCGTTTCGTTCAGTGCACAGGACCAAGGAAGCCAAAAAGCTGACAGTTACCTAGGGCGAGAACCCTTCAACGTATTGGGCTCCAAACGCGTCTGGTTGCGGTTGAAGCTGTCAATGGCCGACATTGCCGACGTGCCCACAATTCTGTGCTCCCCGTCAGTGTAATCGGACGCCATCGAAAATATCCGGGGGATAGTCTGCAAGCAGCGTGATGAAGCGTAAACCTTGCAGTCGGAAGAAAATCCACTCACCTGAATTTGCGAAGCAACGGACAAGGGTAGGACTCTGTTCGCCAGTTGAAGGACCTCGGCCATGAGCAACGTGGCCTTTCGCGACAGATTGGAGCCCGATGTCGATTCCTCTAACATACTCGTCAAAGCCTGTAAATGAACATTATACGGAGACGATGGACTAGCGTGAAACAGACAAACATCAAGGAGGCCAGCGTTGGTAAAGACCATTACCATCAGTGCTAGGTACTGGTCGGTGAGCTTCAAATTCTGGTGAGCGCGCTCTGCGGTTTCTCCTTGAGGCCGCCGCTCATGAGGTCCACGTGATTTGCGATACACTTGACAGCGCTGAGTAAGCGCGGAAGTACAGATCGTGCAAAGTTACATACTTGTCAGACGTCGACCTTCGAGGAAGGTCTGATACCACTCCGGTGTCTTGATATTGAGTAGATCAAAAAACATGTCGAGTACGATTTCCTGAATTGAGTTGGAGTTCAGCGATGAGACCTATGCTCGCGAGAGAGAACACACCCGCGTATCCAACGAAGGAATTCGAAGGGTGTCGATTACGGACCGAATCGCTCGCATGTTATCCATGCAGAGGTACATCAATCCTGGAGATGTTGAGTCCATCTTCAATGTGATGCAGCAAACGTACCGCTCCAGGAGCGCAGCATCAACTGGATGACCTTCGTACATCCCCTCATCCGATCTGCATGATCGGGCCCTTCCCATACGCGTCCGTCACGGCTGACAACGCCATCTCGAGATCTGCCCCGACTTGCAAGTAGGCCCGCGTGTTGGGCGAGTCTACGATATGCAAGAACGCGGAGGCTAAGATAGGTGCGATTTCCAGCGGTCCTTCGCCAAGCGCGTGAAGAAGAAATCGCATCCCGCCCGTCCGCGCGACCAAGTCGGTATCGATCACCACTGTCCGGTGTTCTCTATCAATGAAAACGCAATGGATTTATTGGTACTCACATATCTCGGCCAAAGTCTGGATACAGATGGACCGGAAGGGATCCTCAGTGTGTTCCGCCACAGCTACAAAGGCGCGCATCACGGCGCCTGAGAGAGGAACTTTCTTGCCGCCACTTGTGCCACCGGCATCAGTCTGCACCGCGCCACTTCCACAATAGTGCGGATGAGTTTGATGACTTGCTCCTTCTCCATCACGAACTTATTGTCGCGGGTGAGTGACCTGCAGAGTGTTAACACAGAAGAAATTCAATCAGAAGTAACGAACATGCCTTATGATGTACCAATCCAATGTTTGCTCTCCGATCCGTTTTATGGAGTCAGCGTCTATGAGCATATGTCGTATGAGGCGATATGCGGCAGCCCGGCATTTCTGAGAGGCCTTGTCGGCCAAGGCGGGAATAACGCTGCATCAAATCAAAAGGGCACGACGAGTTCGGTTGAAAGGCGCACGCTTTCATGACATCCGGGAGGTTGACCTCGTACCGTACGCGGAGACTCCGTTGGAGAGTAGTAACTAGTTTGGTCATTAAGTCGACTCGTTGGCGATCGATGTCCGCAGCACTGAGGAACGACGGGGCAGAGGGCGAGGGGGCGGAGCTTGACATTGTAGAGTTGGGATTTCCACGGGCCAGCGCCGCCAGAGATGCGATGCAGGACGAAGCGTTGGACAGCGCGGTGCGGAAATCCTCTCCGCCTGTCACCGACTCAACAGAGCAGGAACAAGTAGATATTCATTGACGCACTCTTGTCGTCCGTATCCTCTCTTGGTTTCGCCGATTGGTTGGCCAGAAACCTGCGTCGTGTTGATCCTGAGACGTTGGCGGCCTTGGCCTTGCTGCTCTCTGCAGATGTTTGAACCACAAGCACAAGACCAGGGACAAGACCGCGCACGTATTTCAATGCGCATCTGAATGGCCCCGATCTTGCTTTGAGCCATATCTAACTCTTGGATGACTTGTTCTCGCAACCCGTCCTGGACACCGTGTCAATGTTCGGCGGAACAGGATCTGAGTGTATTACGAACGGCAAGATCACGCATATTTAGCAAGTTCTTTGCGCCCTCCTTAATTCTGTTCTGAACGACCAACATGTCATTGAGCGCATTGAGCTGGAACAAATGAGAAGCAAGGTTGGGATGAGAGAAAGGAACAGACCTGTTCCGAGGGTGATTTTTGATCAAGATCAGTAAATTCATTATCAGTTGGAGAGTTGACGAGGGTATGGGACGTGGAGCTGCCGGTCGAGGAAGGCACAGGCAGATATGAAGGCATGACATTGACCGCGTCGGGTGGGTTTCTCACGTGGTAAGATTACACGTGAGGTGTCAGCGCAATTGCATCAGTCAGCTTGGTCTGGCTTGGTACTGTATATGTGACGGAACTTGCCGAACGTTACACACAAAATCCTCCCGCCAACCTCAAGACCTGCAAGATGGGTTTGTCGCCCTTGGCTCTCTTTCGCTACTCCCCGCTTACATGTTGTCGTTCAAGTTCGTTACGCCGGTGCCGCCCATGCCACGAACCCCGAAACAAGTTAATGCTCCATCTCATTCATACCCGTTAGAAATTATTGACCTTTTTCAGCTTCGCGCGCCCGGGGCGAGTACCTCCGCACGCACTTCAAGAACATGCGTGAGGTTGCCGCAGCCCTCACTGGTGATTCCAGTCTCTACACGGGTCTTGGTTTTTTGTGCTCATCGTCCCACAGGCCTGAAGCTCACCAAAGCCTACGCCTACCTCGCCGACGTTAAGGAGCACAAGCAGGTCATTCCCTTCCGGAGATTTTCCGGTGGTGTCGGACGGGCCAGCCAGGCGAAGCAGTTCAAGGCGACCCAGGGTGCGCAGCAGCGAAACTACTACCTGGGATCAGGAGTATTGATCATTATTTTTTCGTTACCGCAGGTCGTTGGCCCGAAAAATCTGTCAAGTTCATCCTGCGTCTGCTGAAGAACGCCGAATCGAACGCGGATGCCAAAAACATCGATCTGGAAGACCTCCTTATCAAGAACATCGTCGTCCAGCAAGCCCCCGTGCGTTCTCATCATCCCTCTTCCTCTGTGCTCGCACTTACGGTTTCCGACAGAAAACGCGTCGCCGCACGTACCGTGCTCATGGTCGCATCAATCCCTACCAAGGTCACCCGACACATGTTGAGATCATTCTCTCTGCTGGGGACGTTGAAGTCGAGAAGGCAACGGACAAGGCTCCTCTCTCCCTCTCTGGCCTCAACCGGCGACAGGTGGCTCGGAAGCGGATTGAGGCTGCTCGGGAGTAGATTCTTGATTGATGTTGCGCTGCCCATGTTCAAGAACATTATGCTCCATGATATGGTTGTAAAGATTGGGTGGTATATCGTGAGACAGGTATCTAAAAACAAGGAAAGTGGGCGCAACGAATGCAACGAATCAAAAAGTAGAGAAAAAGTAAGGAGTGTGAAAAGTCGAGTTAGTCAAGGAGAGTGAGATATCGCGGTAAGCGCGAGTCGTCAGCAGAAGTTGGTAAGGAGAGTGAGATGTCGCAATGCGTAGGCGCGAGTCGAAACAAAAAACAATAACGAACGAACAGTGAGAATGTAATAGCGCGCGGTAGGCGCGAATCGATACGAAGGCGACGAAAAATTCACTTCCTCTTTGTTCGCAAATTGAGGAGCGTTGCAATGGACTTGTTCTTGCGCAGCTTGGGAGCTGGCGCCGCGGAGGGCTCTGGCAGCGTGTGCAAGGTGAATGCACCGGTCTCGATATTGCCCTTGACTGTAGCGAGCCAGACTTGTCCCTTCTGGATCGGATGTGGGGCACGGCTCTCTAACGCGTGGCTGAGTTTGTCCATCCTCTGCAGGGCGTCATCCGCGCGCGGTTGAGCTGTTAGTTGGGCTTGAATCCAGTCCTGAATCATAGGGATCCGGTCGATTTGGTATGAGGCGAGGGAGGACTCCATAGCTGAAGGCAATTAGTAAATAACAATCAGTGGAAGGAAGCGCAGATCGCTCTCACTGCGTATAGTTTTCTCAAGGATGCGGAAAACGGAGACATGGATGAGCGACCTCTCCGCGTCGGGATCGTCGGTCAACGCAATCGGACCGGAGATCTCAGTCAGAGCGACGGTGTCCTTGTGAAACACGCTCAAGAGAGGCACGGTGGGGAGATCGTTCTCAGCAAGAGTACGTCGATAGACGGCAAAATTGTTTGCACCGTCGAAAAGTGCGTTGAGTTTCCTGTATTGTTCCTTGCTGGGAATCGCCAAATCCTGCAATGGATAAGGGATGATGTAAAAGCGGATGGATTGAACACGAACCAAGATCGTACGTGACAGACGTTCAACAGGACTAAAGACAAGGCCCCCAAATATGGCAGATGCAGAGGAGAAGTTGCGAAATCTAACGCAAATCTGCATACGAGGATGTCAGTCAACAACTCTCGGAAGGAAAGGAGTACAACGCACAGTGGCCACGTCAAGCCAGAACTCCATCATACACACCCGCTCCTCCCGAGCACCAAGCTCCAAGATACTCTGCGCTACCCAATGCAACAAATCCTGCTCAAACTTTTGCAGTTCGTGGAAGAAGGGAACGCCAGTTGCCCACGCAGCCACTGCACCCTCCGCGTCAATCGTGCGGAAAAAATCGTGAGAAACGGCTGTCAACTGCTCGGCGAACCGCTCGCGTCCTGCCGCAGTCTCAAAGACGGAGATATTCAGGGTGTAGTCGTCGTCTGCGCGCAGGATGATGTCGAACGGCACCGTCGCGGCAAGCGGCGGGGGCGCTGGGCCCTCGCGCTGGGCCTCCCGCGCGCGATGCAGGCGCGGCGTGTGCGCTTCCGCCTCTGCCTGCGCGCGATCCAGAGCAGCCAGGATGCGCGGAGGGAGGTCTCGCGGTACTGCCCGCGCACGAAACGAGTTTTAACGAAAAATCGCAGGGGTTCAATGACGACACTGTCTGCCGAAGGGCGCCAGTATTCCTCCAGCCACAGCAAAATCAACTCCGCGAGACGCGTGCGTACGTGCAAGCTGTGTTGGAGCCACACGCGGCGTTGAGCGTCCGTCAGGAGCCCTTCTGAAGGCGGAAGCTCGTTCCAACGACTGCGGAACGCCTGGAGCACACGGGATGGTGTACTGAATAGGCGGAAGGACAAGAAAAATGTTCGGCGGAAGGCTTCTTCGTCAAGTTGATGATGTGAGGTGAGCAGCTGGATGAGCGCAGAGAGAGACGCCGCTTTCACATCGCCATGCGAATCAAGGCGGATGGCAACTGTGTCGCCGACCGGGAGCGGCATGTCGACCTTGTGATCAGGATGGAGTGGATCTACGCAGTTGTAGTAGAGTGATTGGCGTGCCGTGTACGGGAGCTCGGAAGGCGTTAAAGTCGTCGTGGAGCCAGAGGAGGTAAAGGAGGAGGCAGCGTCCCGGTCCGTGATCTCGAGTGTCTCGGACGCGGCCTTGGTGAATGCCGCGCTATCCGCAGCGCACGGAATACAAACTTGGATTTGTTCTTCTTGGGACCGGTGGACACTGGCGAGGACTCTTTGGAGTCGCAGGGCAGAAGGGTGGATTGAGAGTCGCAGGGCAGAAGAGTGGATTGGGAGTCGCAGGGCAGGAGAGTGGATTGGGACTCTCCTGAGACAGAATCGGAGGTAGGAGATTCTGAGGATGAATTGTCATCATGCATAAATTCTTCAAAAATACTAGCATCAAGGAACGAGTCTGAAAATTCGAACTGGGGCATGGGAGGTAGTGGCTTGAGCTCCGCGCGTTGGTAGGCTTCCATTGCTCGGAGCATGAGTGAGAGGTCCTTCGTTATGGATTTGATCAGTTTCAACGCTGTGGGCATGGCGTCTGAAGCGTCTGCCGTAGTGATACTGGCGACGTGCGTCCCTAGCTCCAGGTTCTTGCGCGACACGCGATTCTCTATCTCCATGTATATCGCACATGAAGGCAGAAGGAAGTGACTGGCCGTCATGCTCTTCGTGATGGAGCCGACTGAACTGCAGAAGACGGGAACGATGGTCTTCATTTCGTCGAGCTGGTCCGGCTGGGTCATGAGGCGTAGCAATCGCATGGGGGCCTTGAGGCACGGGAAAAGTACCTCGAAGGAAACACCGTGACGGGCTGCGGCCGTAGACTTGTAGTAGGGGGAGGAGGGTGGGTCTGGTTCATCGCTGTGGATGCTTTCGGGCATGTCCGTGTCGATGGTGAGCGACAGCCGTCCTAGTTTCTTCTGTATTTTTCGGAGGCGGACCTGCTCAGGTGTGCGTGGCATCGTAGACATGGTGGACGTTGGACGAAGAGATGCGAGGGCAACGCTGTAGCCTGATCATGAAGAGCTGTGGCCCCGCACATTGTTCAAAGCTCAACTACCAGATGCGGACAACACTGAAGGCATTGGTGGCTCCGGGAGCAATAAGAGTTGTTCTGCATGGGCTGGCACGCGGGGTCAAAGCGAGTACGAGGGACATCGAACAATGGTCGATCATCGGACGTGGCAAGCAGCAAGGACTTGGAAGTATTCGTGTCGATAGATAGTCAGACCAGAGTCAGAGAGCGCCTTTTACAAATCCTTGCTCGTTCGTCCAGAGTACAGTAAGTAGTCCTCACTAAGCAGGCTGCAGTAGTAAGTTGAAGTAGGTATGTTTAGAGATCGCCGGCGCACGTGAGTTATTATAGTCAGTATTCTTCGGATTCTTCCTTCGCAGCCGCAGCCATGGCCTCCAGCAGGTCGGTATATCCACTTCACCCCGCCCCATGCTCACATTGTCTCCAGGTCCGACGATCCCGAACGCTCTGTCAGAGTGACCAGTAAGTAGCCTCATGCCGTTCCGTACACCCCGATATATAATTTGCGTTCATAGTCCTCTCTGCCAACGGTCTCGTCAAACGCGACCTGCTCAGTCCGTTTTCGCTTTCTATGATCAAGTGTCCTCTCCGAATCTAGCACAGGTCTTCCGGATCCTTTTGCCGTTCTCACCGTCGACGGAGAGCAAACAAACAACACCGCGGTCGTCCGAAGGTCCCTGAACCCTTCATGGAACGAGCATTTCGATTGGTGGGCCGTTGCAGCGTGTCAGCTATCTCGTGCTCATATTCATTCCAGCGTCGTCCGCGATTCGTCCATGATCGCCATCCAAATCTTTGACCACCGCAAGTTCAAAAAGCGCGATCAAGGTACCCCGCATATGACTTGTGTCTCCACAACTCGCTGATATTTTTTAGGGTTTCTTGGTGTGATCAACATTCCCGCTTCAGAGGCACTCACTGCCGCTACAACGAAACCGAACGAAACCATCACACGGGACCTCACAATGTCCAGCAATAACCTTCCCGTATACGGCAAGTTATACTTCGGCTTTGCGTTTACCAACCAGCGGCCATCTTCATCTGCCGCAGAGCCTGTATCTACGGCATCCAATATGCAGGCCTCTGGCTCCGGTGCAGGTTACGCTCCACGCCCATCGTCCTCTTCTCCAATCTTTCGTCGCATAGCTCCATGTATGTTGGTCGGCCGCCGGAACCCACACAACTCTCCCCAACACTCTCGAGCGAGCGAGGTCCGCGAACCCTTCCCCCAGTCTCCGACCGTCCCCTAGTCGTACTAACCTCGGGACCTCGCCGTCTCAAAGCTACTTCCATGGTCGACCTCCTTCAGCACATGCAGCGCAACCCACGCCGACACCGCAGCCCCGGCTTCTAGACGATGACACAGGCGCTCCGCTTCCTGAGGGGTGGGAGCGTCGAACTGACCCTCAAGGTCGGACATACTATGTCGACCACAATACACGCAGTACGACTTGGCATCGTCCTCAACCGGCTGCGGTTACTCCGCGTGCCCAGCCCCCAGGCAAGTCCAATCCCCGCACGTAACACGAGCGTCGGGAGCACCACCAGCGCCGCGACGTCTGCCCAGACAGGTGCCTACGCAGATGTCCCTCTCCCCCTTGGGTGGGAAGAGCGGCGCACTCCCGAAGGGCGTCCATACTTTGTCGATCACCAGACCAGGACGACGACATGGGTTGATCCTCGACGCGCGGGAGTCGCGTCGCCGACCGTGCCCAGTGCGACGATGGCGAATGCCAACCTCGGTCCGTTGCCGTCTGGGTGGGAGATGCGGCTGACATCAACCGGCCGTGTCTATTTCGTGGACCACAACACGAAAACTACTGCATGGGATGACCCGCGGGTCCCGACCAATTTGGACGACAGTGCACCGCAGTATAAACGGGACTACCGCCGCAAGGTCGTTTATTTCCGCAGCCAGCCGAAGATGCGCGTTTCGAACGGCAAGTGCGAGGTCAAGGTCCGGCGGACGCGCGTATTGGAGGACAGCTATGCGTCTGTTATGGCGCTCAGCCCTGAGGAGCTGAAGCGAAGATTAATGGTCAACTTTGAAGGAGAGGACGGTCTCGATTATGGCGGTGTAGGGAGGTGCGTCCGTTTTTTTTTGCTGTCTAAAGCCACCATACTGATCAGTGGGCGACAGAGAGTGGTTCTTCTTGCTTTCGCACGAAATCTTCAACCCCAGCTACGGTCTTTTCGAATACTCTGCTCATGACAACTACACGCTGCAAATCAACCCTGCGTCCGGAATCAACCCAGACCACTTGAGCTACTTCAAGTTCATCGGACGATGTTTGGGGCTTGCTATTTTCCACCGGCGTTTCCTGGACGCATACTTTGTGCCTAGTTTTTACAAGATGATACTTGGCAAGGCGATGACGCTTGTGGACTTGGAAGCGGTCGACGCCGAACTTCATCGATCGTTGAACTGGATGCTGTGAGTCATCTCAGAAACGGTTGTGTGATTTAGCTCATCGTTTCCGAGGGAAAATGATATCACTGATGTGTTAGACGAATCCTTTTCACTTACTGAGGAGAGGTTTGGGGAGCATGTCACGATCGAGCTCAAGCCGAATGGTGGAGACATTCCCGTGACCGAGGAGAACAAGAAAGAATACGTTGACGCGGTCGTCTCGTATCGAATCTCCCGGCGCGTGAAAAGCCAGTTCGACGCGTTCATGGAGGGCCTCCTTGAGCTTATTCCATCGGAACTCATCAACGTTTTCGATGAACGCGAACTCGAGTTGCTCATCGGGGGTATGTCCGAGATCGATATGGACGACTGGACAAAGTTCACGGATTACCGCGGCTACGAGAAAACGGACCAAGTTATCGAGTGGTTCTGGCAGTGTATCCGTTCGTGGCCTGCTGAGCGTAAGTCGCGGCTGCTGCAATTCACGACGGGCACATCGCGTGTGCCCGTCAATGGGTTCAAGGACTTGCAAGGGAGCGATGGGTAAGCTTTGGCCGCCACCTTCATTGTCAGACTAGCCGATTGACATGATTGGCAGTCCCCGGAGATTTACCATCGAACGTAGTGGAGATCCGCAGGGGCTGCCACGAAGTCATACTTGCTTCAATCGCCTTGACCTGCCTCCGTATCAGGACTATGAGAGCCTGGAGACCAAGCTTATCTTTGCCATAGAGTGCGTCTCCTCCTTCCTTCTTGTTCCGTGCTAATGCCTTCTCCAAGGGAAACGGAGGGATTCGGTCAAGAGTGAATCTTGCTTTGCATATCCATATTTCCCACTATATCCATCTATCCATCTACGTATACAATTATTTTCGATCCTGTGGACAGTTTAATTATCTCTCATTGCACTGATGTTTTGTGTTCTAGCCCAACCGGTGTACACTTGTAGTTGTTTATGAGCTTAACGCTGTTCAAGAGTTTCACGAACCTACAGCGCTCGACGCAGAGCCCTGACGGCGTCGGTGGCACATGCGTACTGAAATCCCCTTGCGTCTGTCCGCGGCCAAGCAACAGATCTAATCAGGGACACGTCCGACGCGTCTGTTACAAGCCACTCGCACCCGAGGCTCGTATGTTCACCATCCTTTTTCTCTGCAAAATGAATTCCTAGCCAAGTTACAGTCGCAATGATCACTGGAATCGCGACAGACTTGGTCTCGAGGCTACTTCGCATCACGACGGCAGTCAGAGGTCGATCAAGCTTTGATCCTTTTCTTTGGTCCGGACACCTACTTCCTCCTCCTCTTCCCTGAGACAGTAGTCAGAAGGTCAACAAGACACCCGTTGGGTAATTCGATTCTAGGCGGTCATTACATGAACAGTACTTTATTAACCTGAACCAGCAAATGTTCCAAATAAAAAAAATTGCAGAGTCCGCCATTCGTCATCCGCTACTTAGTAGTTGGACGCAGACTCCGCCGCCGTGTAAGCGCTTTGGACGGAGCTCGGCGACGAATACTGGTTCCAGTTGCTGCCAGATGGCACGTAATAGTTGGAACCGACGTCCTGGCCGCTGAAGCCCATGTCGTAGGTAGAAAGCGACCCGTCATAGTTGTAGATGTCCCGTAGTGCGAGGCGATGGAATTGTCGTAGCCGACCTGGAAGAAGCATCGGTAAGGTAATTTATCATCAAGGATAGAAACACGAACAGCGCGGCCGGAGCTCCGGGTGAGGTCCTTGCTGAACCCGCCAAGTGACGCGTAATACTGGAAAAAGCTTGAGAAAATCATATCGACTATAAGGAGCAGCGCTGACCTGCTGGAAGACTATCGTCTGTGTCTCAACGTCGCAGATTTGTTCCGTGATAATTCTCTTGGCCACCTCTTGTAGTACCACGAGGCGCTGTTGTATAATTTCCACCGTTTCTGAGTGGCAAACAAGCTCGCTGTCTTGCTTGACGATCGTGGTGCTATAATGTTGGTGGGAAAAATCGCTGGAACCATAGAAGTTGTCAAAGTTATCGAGGGAGCTGAAGCCGCCCCAGTTGTTGAAAGACTGGCTTCCACGGGCAGCTATAATTCGATATTAGTACATGCCCCAGTTGAGTGGAAGAGAGGATATCCACCGAGGGCATTAGAGTTGTAGGCCACAGGGCTGGACATCACGCCGGTCGCAGTAGCGAGAGCGACGAAGGGGACAGCAATTTTGGCGAACATGATGATTTCGTTGGTTTGAAGGAAGGTGTTGAAACTGTGGGTTCAGAATCGGTGAGTCATGATACTTTGGGCACACCACGCAGTCGTCACCTGCTTCGTAAAAAAATGTAAGGCCGACCCTAGAATACGAAAGATGGCGTAGAGATTGCGAACGGGCTACCTGGCCGAACAAAGATGAAAAGAGAACGAAGGCAGAAAAGGATGGTTCATCGGCGGATTCGAGCATTTCTTTTATACCTTTCGACTCTATATTTGATTTGCTACCGTCTCTCTGGGTTTGCAAGAGCCCTGGACGCGCAATTGATTGAATGTTATTGACGGCTGGGCGGGTGTTCCCCTTGTCGAAAAACCTGTTGCACTCAATCGGCTCATGTGTCCGTCAACGTCAATGTGGCACCCTGCGCCTCAGGCCAGTGGCTAGAGCACCATGCGGATCAGGTGAGAGAAGGACTCGACAGCCGGCGTCACCCAGTGGATGGTTCGTGTCCCAGTGCTCTACATTCCTTTGCAATCATTGGCTCGGAAGATTGAAGTGCTTCGCCGTACTACGATCGTGCATCAATCTTACTGGGACGCTGTAATGAGTTTTCTGAAACTTCGGGTCGTCATTCTTGAAGACACGCCCGGTGCTGTGGTACGTCCGACTTGATAGTTGGAAGGCTTTCAAGTGACACTATTCTGTCATGCATGAACAAATGCATGCGCATGGCCGCAGCGATTTTTCTTTCCAATCGAAGACGTGATGCGAATCGGGGGCAGAGCAGACTCCAAAGAGAAGAACTGAGCAAAATCTTTGGCATTGGCTGAAGCTAGAAAACAAGCGCTGGATTGTGGGAACTTTTCACGTTGTCAAAGATAGCGACAGAGTGACTGCGAGCGGCTCCGGGCTATTGACGTTTCGCGCGGTGTCCAATGGAAAGACTGGAAGAAAATCAGCGCTGAGCGTGCATGGTTCGACTCACACATCAATTCACGTCCAAAGAACAATCTTGACGATGATGGACAACGCATGGCACGCGGTGCATATATCCTTTCATGCTCTACGAGAGTGTATGAGTGGCATGACAAAAGCTAGACACGTTACGGTCAATGCTACGCTTACAAGTATATCGCAGTAGAAGAAAGTGTTATACAGTACTAGATGATCTGTAGGTTTGTCTCAATGTACACTGAGAACAGGCCCAGAAATGCCCCGCAAGCCCGCCAGAGAGCTCCCGGGCACCCAGGGGTTGGAAAAACTGGCCTGGCGGGACTTTGGGGCAGTCCGGACATGAGACGGCAGGTTTGGAAGATGTTCGGACATGAAACCCCGGGATTTGGGGGTCGGGGGAGCAGAGCTCACAACTCCGGACTTTCAGGGGTCCTAGTAGGTGAACTTCGAAGGTCCCGAGGTTTATTATACTCGCGTGGTCCACACTGATCCACAACATGCGAGTTTACCGAAGCCAAACCTAGACAAGCATGCTGCCGACATTGATGCCGCGGCAACGGGGCCGGGCCGGGCTCCGGTCAACCTCTGCCCTCCAATTCCAAACAACGCGCATGCCGAAGGGTTGTGCGACATTCACCTTTGTATTTTGTTTCCTCTACCGGATAATATTCGAATTCATGACTACGCGCAGATTCGTCACGGCGAATCGACAGACAATCTCGTGTGTACCCGTCAATGGGAGTGAAACCCAGTAAATAATTTTTCCAAGCGCCATGTCTGGGCTGGTTGGGCAGACGCAATCCTCACCAATCATGGTTCGTCGTTTATTACCCCGTCAGTACCAGATTTACAAAACCATCTTGTAGGGATGGATGTACGTCCTCCAACTTCCCGCAAGTTCGCCATGTACTCATTTCGATCGGTCCAGCAAGCTCGAGCAGCGGGAGCCTACTTTTCTGCGCATCGATTTACTGCCATACTTTCATCCCCTCTGAAAAGGGCGCACATGACTGCGCAAGAGATACAGAAACAGCAAGTTGGATCGCCCCCACTCGCTACATCTCCCCTGTTGAGAGAACAACACTTCGGAGTGGCTGAAGGGAAGCCTGTGGCCAGTGGCAGAGACAGGAATACCCCACTATCCCACTACCTGGACCAGGGGATGTACCCGCAGCTAATAACTCGAAGTGAGAAGTTTCCCGAAGGTGAGAGCCTGAATGATGTTAGAGTACGGGCCACACAGGCTTGGGTCGACATCTTGTTGCCGTACGTCCTGCAAGCAAAAAGACAGGATTCCGATGTACACGTCGTCGTCGTAAGTCACGGAATCTTCATCAAGCAGGCACTGCGTGCGCTGTCGAAGCACGACATTGACGCGCAATGCGAGCATCAATGGCTTCGCAACACAGCCTGGGCGAGAGTCGTCGTGAGATTTGAGGTATGGCGTGGCTCGAATTATACTGTTTCACCCGGACCCATAGAAGTAGGATTCCTACGACGAGAGTTTGCCTCTCCGACAAGGTACTCTACCGCCCCTGCAAGCGCAATTGATCAAGTTCAACGAATGCGAACATGCTGTCGTTTGTACAATATTCCTCGGATTATATTAGCGATTGAGGTAATCCACAGAAACGCCAGAAGGGAGGTGCAGGCCGGGAAGCGTATGATGCACGCCAAAAAGACATCCGGGGATTTTTTGGCGGAGCGCCTGGCGGCCGAAAGCTGGGTGGACGATCTTCGTAGCAGGAGATAGACTCAGAGTTGGGAGGCCATTTCAATCCGCTTGTACACACCGTATCAGCCTGAACCATACGGAAGCAGCAGTTTTTTGAGCTTGTGTGTTTGAGCGGGCGTCGAATACGCCGTGTTTCCAAGCCGATTCAATCTAGCTGGCGGCTTCGATGCGTTCAAGTGGGAACGAAACGCTTTTCCCTGCATATTGTCGGTGGGGTGGAGGATACGCGACTGTATGACATGACTGACGCGTTTGAAAGATGCCTTGCCGGGAGACGAGCGCCATCGTTTCTTTGCGCCAGAATGAGATTTCATTTTGTACCCCGCTTCAAGTATGGATGTGGTGGAGAACAGACGAGGAGCCGCCCATGTTGCCGGAGAGAGAGCAGCGGACAAGAAAGAGAACATGTCAAAGGAGCAGATTTCTGTCAATAATAATCTCAATCACTGCATCCACTCATGACCGACCGTGCCAACGAGCCTACTCCCCAGGACGATGCCGAGCGCGTAAATATTATATTCTTCCATACATCCTGCACAGTCCATGAAGTGATATTATGTGGCCGGTAGATTCGTCTTAAACGGCTTGCTAAGCTGCAGAATGCTCCGTCGGTTTCGCCAGCCGAGCTCTCCACTCCGACGCTCCCCCGCAGCCCAAACCTTCTCCGAAGCCTCCTGTCTCCTCGGTACCCAAGCGTGTGGTCGAACCTCCCACTCCCGCACCTGCTCCAGCCAAAAAGAAGACTCTTTTGCCACTCGACGTGAATGCATGGGAGCATGAAGCAATTGGCCAAATCTTCAATGCCACCCTGGATGTACGTATTGGCGTTTTCTTCAAGCGCTTAAATAATTCTATTCATAGCGGAGTGTAGCGGAAAGAAGTGGCTACCAGATTGTCTGGCTAAAGCACTTGGCCGCTGAGCTTGAGGCTGAGAACCCCCGTATGTTACAAGTGCGCATCGTTTTTCTTCTGCAACTGACTGGATCTTTAGAACAAACCCCGGTTCGGCTGAACCAAGATATCGTCGACCGCTTGTTAATCGCCAGACTGGAGCTAGATCCGTCGACAATGACGCGAGTTCCTTGCTTTTCTCTCTTCGTCTGTGCCAACCGACTCTTTGCAGCGATGATTCAGATCTTGCCATGGTTCTTGCATCGTTACCGCCTCAACAAACGACATTTGAGTACCTGGTGGGATGTTGGAAGCGCCTCAATGCAACGAGGTCCGCCCTGACAAAAAAAGTTGTGCTATTTAAACCCAGCGCCTGAATCGCGATCGCTGACGCAGGTCTCATAGGGTTACTCGCCAGTGGAACTTGACACTGCCTTGATTTGCTTGGACAAAGTTCGCGAATTAATCATCAGCTACACCGGATTAACTCTCCAAGAGCCTGAAATGTTCCCCCAGCCTTCAGGGTACGCCTGCTTCACGCTTTTTGGTAGCTCACCAACCAAAACTTGTTCAAGGCGACCATTGGGACCCCCAGAACTCGTAGCACCGTTGCTGTCGCTGTCTGCCCTTTCTGCCCCGCTTCTGGGCTCTACTACCTCATCACCAAACACCCTCACCCCGTCGGATATAACACTTTTCCTACAAGATCTTACACGTCGCTTCGAGCCAGATAATGAAATTGACGGTGTTCTCGGGCCCGTCGTCCGTCAATTACTATTTCACGAATCTTTATTCAGACCGGAAGGTCTTGGAGGCGGCGATGCAGCATGGCGTGGTGTGATAAGTGGCCTCGAAGCTCTGGTGTCTATCAAGGGCATCGCCGTGATGATAACGAGATTAGAGGATTGGAATCCCGCAAATGCGACGGCGGCAACATTCGAACGAGTATCACTTCTCGGACCGCTATGCAGATTGGGTATTTTTGGCCGGGAATGGGTCCGTGGATCATACACGTTTTTGTGCTGTGTTTGACATCTTTTCCAGCCAGCTATTGCACAGGCTTACTTCTCCGAGCCGGACAAACGGAGTCGGGACGACATCGAGTCCTCGAATGCCAGCCTGCGAGGGACCTTGAAAAGTCTCCAGGTTGGCGTACCACTGACCTTCTCATCATGTTTATTTATCGATACTTATAGTCTTCACTTTTCCAAATCTTCAACTCCCTCGTTCGCGCATCACCTGAGTCAAGAGAAGCGGTCTTGGAATATTTCGCCAGGATTGTTTCGTTGAATGTGAGACGTGCAGGAATGCAGGTCAGTCTTTTTCTCTTTGGCTCGTCGAATGCCGCTCATGAAAGCTAGATCGAGCCAGAGACAGTAGCAACTGATAGTTTCATGGTCAATATCCAAAGCGTGCTGCTTCGCTTCGCGGAACCTTTTATGGATGCGAATTACACCAAGGTTGACTGCCTGAATCACCTATATGTATATCTCCTCACCTAGCCCAAGATTGATCGTATCGACCCGCTCTTTTACGCTCGTTCAAGCCGCATCGATCTCAAAGACGAGACGAGGATCAAAGCTACGAGCGAGGAGGCCGCCGCGTGGGCGGAAGCTCAACAGGACCCAAATGGTGGATATTGTTTGTCCGATTGTGAAGCGCCCATCTCACATCCTCACAGCTCCTGCTCCTAATTTCGTCTCCAACATATTCTACATCGCTGCGGCGATGAGCCATTACGGTATCCTTCGCACGATCACTTCATTTTTAGACCTAGCCAAACACACCGAGGAACTGCAAAGGCATCTGGATATGTTGAATGGCGATGGGTCTTGGATGGGAGTAGGCGACTTTCTTGGTCCTGCAGAATTGGTCCTCATCTGGATCTTCACAGAGTCCTATGCAGGCTCGGACTGAGGCAGCAATAAACGGTGTGAAGGTATATCTTTGTGTCTCAGGAGGGTCTGCGCAACGTAACTCAAGAATCGACTAGAATGAGATGGCCAAGATCCGGATGCAACAGCTGGCCTACGAAGCCCAACTCTTGGACCCTGAGCTCGTCTTCAAGTCTATTGGCTTCACCAACTTCCTCTCGACATGGTTGATTCGCCAAGCGGAGCCTGCCAGGAAACATCCTAACCCTCTGGCGCCGTACGTTCCGAAACATGCTCGAATGTGCCGCATGCTCAACCCTGATAGGATACCCCTCCCGCCAGATGTGCCGATGTCTTTCAGGGTCCTTCCTGAATATATACTAGAAGACATCGTTGATTATTTGCACTTTGTTACGCAGTCAGCATTCATCTTTGCACTAGGATCTAGACACTGCTCACAAGCTTTTTGCCCAGGTATTCCCCGGATAAGTTTGAACTCTCCGGCAAAACCGAGCTGCTCGTATTTGTCCTCACTTTCTTGAATTCCACGTGGTATATCAAAAATCCGTTCTTGAAGTCCAAAATAAACGATGTGTGTTGCATGTTCCACACCGCCTGCTTATGGCTTGATCGCGTGCAGGTCCTGTTCTTTGGTATCTGGGGTTACGGCCGCGAACGGAATGGTCTTCTTGGAAACATGTTGAATACTCACCCATTGGCTCTGAAACATCTGATGCCTGCACTGACCCATTTCTACATTGGTTTGTGGATGTCGTTGCCTCCATCTCTTAACTCTGACTCTCTCCGGCAGAGGTGGAGCAAACAGGAGCCAGCTCCCAGTTCTACGATAAATTCAGTTAGTCCTTTCCTAAGTTTGTTGTTTCCAAGTTCTGAGATCTTTCTGTTTCAGGCGCTAGGTCGGTGCTCTCGTATTGGCCTCGCTCCAGCACTCAACTCTGTGCAGGCGGAACATTGCGTACATCCTTAAAGTCGTCTGGAATAACCCCGCACATCGGGAAGCTCTCAACGCTGAAGCTGCGCGGTGTGTTCCCTCTTGCGCTTCGTCCGATGGCCTACTGATCCGCGACTTCCAGGAATGTAGACAAATTCGTCAAATTCGTCAACTTGATGATCAATGATGTTACCTATCTCATGGACGAATCATTGGGCGACCTCACCCAGATCCACAATATCCAACAAGAGATGGACGACCGAGCCGCATGGGACGCACAAACACCGCAGCATCGCCGAGAGCGCGAAAGCAATCTACGAACTTTGGAACGACATGCATCAGGTTACATTAGCTTGGGCCGATCCACCGTTGAACTCCTCAAAGTGTTCACTGCTGAGACCAAAGCACCCTTCATGATGCCAGAAATTGTCGATCGTCTTGCGGCCATGCTTGATTATAACCTGCATGCCCTCGTCGGGCCCAAATATAGGGATCTCGCGGTCCGGGACCGAGAGAAACTCAAGTTTGACCCAAAGGCGCTCTTGAGCGACATCATACAGGTGTTCTTGAACCTTTGTGACCAAGAGCCGTTTATCAAGGCTGTTGCGAACGATGGCCGTAGTTACAGCCAGGAACTGTTCGAGAGGGCGGCACAGACTGCCATCAAGAGGACGCTGAAAACTGAGGAAGAGGTCAAGCAGCTTCGTGCCTTTGTTGCTAAAGTAGAAGAGTGCAAGTTGATGTTGGAAGCCGAGGAAGATCTCGGAGATATTCCGGACGAGTTCCTAGGTATGCGGTCGTGCCCATGCCCAAGATTCCAAGCTCATCGCTTCAGACCCGCTCATGTTCACTGTGATGCGCGACCCAGTACTGCTGCCGTCTTCACGAGCAATTGTGGACCGTTCTACTATCAAATCCCACTTATTGTCCGACGCCAAAGATCCATTCAATCGCGCCCCACTCACGATAGAGGACGTCATACCTGGTAATTTGTGAGTTTCAGCACTGAACCCACGTCCTAATATTTTCGCAGATACGGCCCTCAAAGCCCGCATAGACGCGTTTCTGACTGAGAGGAGGAACAAGAGTAAACCAGCAGAAAGTACTGAGATGGACACTACATAATTGATGTATGAGAAACGGATGTGCAGGTTATTGATCATTTCTTTTTCTTCTTCGTGGCACGTCCTGCGGCCGCAGAGGGAGCCGCCCCGCGCGTTCTTCCCGTTGCTTTTTTGCCCGGCTTCTTGCGAGTTACTTTGCTAGTCGGAGAAGTCACACTGGGGTCTGTAGATACTGTTTTAGCATTCCCTAGGGCGAAGACGGTAATTCACATACCAGGAGAGGGATCGCGCATCTCGGTATCATCGTCGCCGTACTCGGTCCCACCTTCCGTGATGGTCACGCTGTCTCTAGGCGTCGGCGGTACACCCTCATCTCCGCTCTCCTGCGTGAGTGCGCTACTGTCGCTGTCCCCACCAATCAAGCCTGCTAAATCAAGCTTGCTTTTTCCGCGTTTGCGCCCCGCCCGCGTCCGGCCGATGACAGGCTGTGGTGACGGTGTAGGAGACACGGGCGAAGGCGTGTCCCGCATCCGACGCTGGGCAATGATTTCCTCGACTTTTGGGTCATATGGCAAGGAGTATTCATCCCGAAAAAAGGGGTGGGAAGAGAGGTTTTCGGACGGGGAGGGCGAAGGTATGGCAACGGGCGTCGCTTTTTCGGAAGTCCGGGCTTCATACCCTTCGACTTCAAGGTCCTATGCGCCTCTGCTCAGGAGATCAGGCATACGTCTTAGGTGAAGGAGGTGCTTACAATGGCCTCGAGGGCGTCCATATCGTAGAGACTTCTCAGCTTCTCCCATACTGCGGGGATCGAGACTGACTGGCCCGTGTCTTTGTAGATGCCGTTTTGAATGTTCAGGACGTGGAAATGTCTATGGATGCCGACTGGCCTAGCTCTCATGAGAGCACGGAAAAAGGCTATTTCGCCCTCAACGGTAGACAGAAAGTCTAGAGATTCCGCTGTGTTGTCGTCCACAGACATATGTTGTCGGGATGGTGATGTGTTTGGCTCGAGATGTACTCCTCCAGTTCCACTCTCATTCTTGAAGTACACCAGCACTACCTAATGCAGGCTTTGCACGGGCTGTTGAATTGTCCCTGATTTCTGCCATTCTGATTGTGAATGTATTCAATCGAAGAGGATCTGAGCTTTCTCCTTCTCCCGCGCCAAATTGATTACTTCCATCTTTCGTCGAGAATTTGTCAAGACTGAGTATACTCAGTGGCTCTTGCAGCTCGATTCTGGTATCAACGCCTCGGTGTTGTTTGGCCTTTCTAAGTCTCTGCGGACGATGCACCAACTTGAACAGACTGCAAGCGCATGGCACAGCGATGCCGCGGATGTCAGCGGTGATCAGGTTGTGGGTCCAGTCCTTGTTCTCCAACGTTGACGATGCACCTCTACAATCCTGCGCTCCAACGGCCAATTGCAGCAATCCGAGCGATAGTTGGGACTTCTTCTGGCTCGCGCTAGCAAGAGATCATTATTGCGCATGGCACCTCGTTGGAACTCCTTCGTGTCGATGCGAACAGCGACAAATTATCAAGTGTCGTTACTACGGACGTTTTTGGGTCTGTAAGAGGGACCATTACACTCTTCCGGCTCACGAGTCACCGGGAGCAACAGAGGTGCAGCTTGTTGTACCTTGGGTCTTTTCTCACCCAAAGATTTAACGCGCTCAAAGACTATGTCATTCAATACATATGGTCAAATTTTCGGAGTACTCAAAGAAGTCCGTCAAGTTTTCAAGGTCCACCAAGGACTTACGGGGAAACGGGAGCCTGTGGCATCGTTCCGGGCGCTTTCCTATCAAAAGCCTTGCTACTGAGCTTTTCAGAGGTGGAACGGCACATAGAATTTCGGCTCCGCCGCAATACATAGTGCACAACACAAAGACTGGGACACAGAGTTCAGCAGACACGAACTTTAGCCACCGTAGGGTCGTGATCCGACACGCGCAATGAAATTGACTTTGCCCAGTTGTTCACGTGGATGTGTTGCGCCTCTGCGCCGCGCGCCGCCATTGCTGGTGACAGGAACAGGTGGTCCAGCTCTTCTGCTGTATTATCGAACACGTAGGTGTATGATTCCACCGGAGAAATGCCAGCTACGGTGTCAAGATCAAAGAGCAGGGGCGTCAAGGACGCAAAAACTGAACGCGTTTGAAGGAATTCGTTGCAATCGCCGCCGACCAAAACGTTGGCGTTGGCGTCCTTGGCGAAGATGTCTGAAACAAAAGCCTTGACAGGATTCTCAGCGAATAGAAATGACCGTGCAGCCGTATGCTTACTGCGACAGTCTCCACTTGGCTTATGCGCTGCGCTACACCTAGATTGACGGGAGGGCGCGCATTGCCCTAAGCAACCGAGATTGGTCTCTCCGTTGTCGCGAAGAACATACGGCAGACCGACCTGAATGGTAGTGCTTCCATCTTTCGCAATGAGATGCAGGTTGATGGTGAAAAGGGTGTCGCCAGACAAAGTGGTCCATTGGGCCACAAGCGGCTTACGAGAATCATCCCATGCGGCATTAGTTGGGTCTATGCGACCTGGGTTGAGGCTAACGGAAGAAAACGTGAGCACGACTAAGGAGACCGAAGCTTTTATCACCTCAAAGCCGGGCCCCCGTCAGTACCCACGACGTCAACCGCTTCCAGAGCCGTTCCTGCAGTGCCATTGAGAAGACTCAACCTGTCCGGACGGTACCTGCAAATGAACTGCGTGAGCTGTTAGCGTTCAGCACGAAGCCCCGACGTACAAATAGACCTGGCGGATATTGCCCCAGGCTCGCCACCATCTGCGTCGTTAACGGGGTCAATGTTGACAGAATCGTAACTTTGTCCCCCAGCCTCTTTGATGGCAGCGATCAAGGTTGATAAAGTCAGACTGGCACTGACTACCCCGTCGTCAGTGGGGCCATCATTGTCTTGAACCTCTTGGATGAAAACGAGGTCCGGAGACAGGAGAACAGTGGCAATGTGGTTGGCTACATAATCGATGTGGGTTCCCAGGGGAGACATATTGTCCACCTGGATAAGCATTAGCATCGCCGTTTACTATAGCAGTACTAGAGCAGAGCAGGTATACATTGTAGCTTCCCACGGTTATGCTACAGAGATCCTAGAAGAAGAAAGTCTCAGCTCCGGCACTTGATTGTCGCACGGTTGTAGCCCTACACCCGGGGATGTAATCAAAGTCGTCGGAGGAATATCGAAGCTCGGGCTGGAGACGATAGCCGGCGCCGTGATAGGAAGGATGTAGTAGAATCCGAATTGATATGTGACCACCCCAGTAATGTCGGACAAGACCATGCCGATGGCAACGTCGGGGTTGTCCGTACCGTCCAAAGGGTCGCCGATAATCACTGTTTCCGGTTGACCATCGGGGATACCGTCGGGACCTGAGATAATACACGGTTCCAAGCGCCAGGCAGAGACAGATGCAAGTGCTCACCGAAAATTATAGTCAGGCCTCCGCGCGAGTTTTCTCCGGTCACTGGCCAATCACCTCTCTTCACCGAACGTTAGAGCTTGAAGCAGACGGCTGGAATAAAGAAACTTTCCACCCATATCTCGCCAAAATCATTTGGGAAGTTTATGGCGACGGGGGTCCGGATAGTAACTAACTGTCCATTGAGGCTTTGCCAAAAATCCATTCCAAACGCGGCGGGCTGCAAAGTTCCATTGACGGTATCAATCTGGCTCTGGTTATTGGGCACAGAGAGAAAACCATCCTGCCCGACGTCCAGGACAGAGAAGTTCTCCGTGGGAGGTGATCTATCTGTGCCCAGAACGAGCGGAGTGACCGTATTATTTGACGAAACTACGACGATACCCGTGGGGTCTTCGAGCTCCGTCAACATTAAGAAATCCGGGTCAGCCGCCGGTCTGAATTCAGCTACTGAGCCACTCAGAGTGATCACATCGCCAACAGCCACTTTGGCTAACACCGAGGCACTCTCTGTGAAGACAAGCAAACCGTTGGATACGCGCGTATCCTTCACAGCTGCGCCGGAGACATAGAAGCCCTCAGTGCCTATTGGTGGGAATGAGACGTGTGAAGACAAAATGCAAGGAGCATACCCTGGAAGAAATTCAGCTTGAGCAATTCAACTCAAGTTAAACGGAGAGTACCTTGGCGGTCACCAAAGCGCCAGTCAAACTGATTGTCTTGCCCACGAGCGGTGACTTGTAGGCGACCCCATTGACGTCCGTGATCACTGTCGATGAGGCGAGCGATATGGAAGCTAACAAGCAAGCGAGCCTTTTCATTGCACAAAAAGGTACGGCGCCAAGAACACAGCAGGTTCAGACTTATATATACGAGCAACGTTCGTTTGACCGAAGTCAAGGGACAAGGGCCGATGTCAGAACCATGTGCACATCGTGGTACAGCGCGGGAAACCAGACTGAGCTCTGCGCTGCAAAATCATCAAGGAACAGCACCCGAGTTCACACATTACTTTGAGATGAACCGCAACAAAACGAAAATGTATAGAGTGGTCAGACGCCGAGGACGAAGACGGAGTACTCAGTACTGAGATACTGAATCAAAACGGTTGACATGCTTTGTGCATTGTTTGTCATCCTTCTGCTATCTTCTGTCATTCTCCGCGCTTGCGTGTCCTTCAAGAACGCGTAAGCCACAGCTATATAACACACGACTAACCGGGCACATATTTCACATTCTTTTCTTGACCATGGCTGCCCCTCGTAATGAACAACACCTACTTTCCGTCGGCTCACAGTGCTCCCATGCATCCTGCATGCTCGTCGACTTCTTGCCGGTTAAGTGCCAGCACTGTCAGAAATCCTTCTGTCGGGATCACTTCATGTACAATGACCATGAGTGCCCCAATTACGATCCATCGAAATTTGAACGGATTGCACCCAATTGCCCGCTCTGTAACGACCCGGTATCCTTCAAGCCCGGCACAGATCCAAATGCAGCCATGGAGGCGCACTTCAGCAAGGACTGCACTGCAATGACGGGGAAAACGAAAACCAGGAGTAATCCCGTTTGCGCTAGAGCTCGCTGCGGAAAGACCTTGTTTGCGCCTATACATTGTAACGTAGGTGTCCTCATGCTTCGGGTTTGTCGTGTGGTGTTAATTGCCAAGCAGAAATGCAACCAGCAGTTTTGTCCTGCTCATCGCTTTCCCGCCGATCATGCTTGCTCTACACCGAGCGCACAGAGCAAAACCTCTGGTCCCACTGCCGCCAGTCGCTTGCTCGACTTGAATTCTAAGGCTTCAGTTGCTGGCGCCGCGACCATGGGTGCCATCAAGAATATGGCATCCTCAGCGCAGACCACCGCGTCTCGCCTTCCCCAGGCAACGAAACCTGGGATCCAAACCCCAAACATGCCCAACCTGTTTTCAAAAACAGATCGGTACGTCTTTTCTCATTTCCTCTGCCCTCGATAGCCAATCATGACGCTGCAGTTCCGCATCTCCTTCCACGAATTCTAACGATCCTCTCACTATTGTCCTTGACAACATTAATCCTAAACCCGCCACGGACGCAACTAATTATTCCCCGAACCGATAATCCGCCCGCTATCATCATTTGTACCCCCTCCAATATTCGCATCCGCTTGAACGGACGCCATTTGTATCGCTGCAACCACTGTATCCTTCCACAATCGACCTCTACGTCTTCACATAATTTTTATCATATGCACATCTCAAAGCCGCGCAAAGCAGAGCGCGAGAGCCGAAGAAAGGCAATGCATGAGCGCGCCAAGAAGGGCCTCTTGAGCGAGGAGGAGAAGCTGGCGCTCGCGGCGGAAGATGCTGAGTACGCCCGGCAAGGTGGGGACAAGGAGTGTGTTATCATGTAGCTATTTTGTATCTACTTCTAGGACTCGTTCTGCTATGGTCATAGTGTTTCTCGGGCATGGACCACGCTCAATCGCACGACCAGAAAAAAATTTGTATTCAGTTTGCGTGTGGGGTGTCTATTTGCTATCGTGTGTACATAGGTGCTCGCTATCGTGTGTGAACTCCTTTATTCGACTTCCGCTATGCCTCACGCCGCCACCTTTCCGACGACCTTACCCGCTACGATGTTCGAAGATTCAAGGATACGAATAGCCTCGTGAGCGGCCTTTGATCCCACTCCCTATCATCCCTCCGAATGTGGGGCCCATCCGATTAGAACCATCATGTTCGGCGAGCTCCATGCCGCCATGACGAGACCAGGGACGACTTCACGCGTCCCGTTGACGATGGCAGGCTCGGAGCGATTCATGTCCAGCTATGTTAAGAAAAGAAATATTCATGAATAAGATTGTCGTCGAGAAGTGGAGAGGCAAGGTACCCCTCTCATGTTTCCGAGCTCCTTGTTCAAGCCCATGCTGACCAGGCGTTTCGCTGAGAAGGCGCCCATGGGACCGTCGTGGCCGGTGGTGGACACGATAACAGGAGCAGTTATAGTGCATGGATCCCTGGAAGTGAATTAGAAATCACCCGTAGATGAAGGACTAGCACTCACATGCAAGACTGCGTGTCATGGTTGAGGGCGACTGGAAATTAGTTAGTCAGTGCTGTGGGTCTACGACTGTGCCAGATGAACTACCGAGGGTCCAGTTGGTTACTGCACCGGAGACGCGCTGACGGTTCTCAAAATCAGTCTGCACAATCAAGTCCTCGACGCTCGTCGCGTTCATGAGCACGACATTCGGCAGCGCAAGGACACGGGAGAGCAGCGTGGAAGTGAAGAGGGCAGCATGTTTGACGACAACGAATGCACCTTCATCTTCGTACGGAACACCAATCTCCCGCAGGAAGCTATCCGCAGGTTTCCGGATGACCTGGCCGGAACATTTGACTGGACTTCTCGAGAAAGGTTTGAAAGCTACCCACCATTGCAGTCATCAGCTGTCCACCGAGCCAGGCGCCACCACCGGGAGCGACATTTGCTTCAACGCTATAGAACGTGAGGGTCCAGCCATAAACACGGACTCGGGAAACGACCAACATGGTAATCTTGAGGTCTGGCCGGCGACTGGCTAGACTGTAGGCACATGAAAGGCCTGCGCTTCCGGCGCCGATAATAAGGACGTCCGAGATGGCCCTCTCATACATCGTATTGAAGTATCTGCGCAAGGGTGAGTGACAACATTGTCGCCAACAAAAATTTACCTTTTGATCATTGCCCTGGAATACTCAATGAGTCTCTGGCTCTCGAAGCCAGAAAGTAATAAGTAGTCACCTGGATACCTGGGCCTCTTCGATGGGAGCAAAACGGTAGGAACCATTATAATCCTCTTTGGTGTCCGCCTTTCCTACAAGTTTGAGCGTAGAAGCAGACTCTTGCATGGTGAGAGACATGGTCGGTGGACATTGAGGGGAGGATAGCAGTGGGCTTATATACACGTTCACACTGACCCCAGCCGGCAGTCGGCGAGAGGAGACCAAGAGATTCTGCCGGATGTCGCTATCTCAAGGATGACAGCAAGGTAGCAGTCATAAGTATGATGCACCAAAGGTGCACCAGACTCTGCAGATGACCGCGCCGCGCAATGATATCTTGAGGCACCGATAAGGACGCAGTGAGAATGTTGAGGGTATTTCATCTTCTGATAGTAGATGATTCATGAACGAGCTATCGCCGACAGTCCCGAGACCAGTATAAGTTCTCGGCGTGAAAACGCGTTGTAGTCGCCATAGTAAACCTTCAACTTTGCACGCATTTTACGACCCTCGAGGGCTCGCTTTCGGTGATCCAAACGAATGTGCGCGGCGTTTGTGCGCAATGGGGCGTGCCCTGGGCACCTATATAATGTGCTGACTCGGACCTTCAGGTGGGAAAGAGGTAAAAATCTGAACCTCATAAAGATCAATGCGAGGTAGCATCCACTGATTCTCCTAACCGCTGGTGAGTCTCTCTTCTGTTGCTTTGCGAATGCCTGAACCTCTGGCAGTCAAAATGCACCAAAATTTTATGGTCGTCGACGCCTTGTCCCTGGACCGTATTCGGGGCGTCCTTGTTCGACTAGAAGACACTATTATCTTCTCTCTCATCGAGCGCGCCCAGTTTGCACACAACCCCAGAATGTACCAACGCGGCGCTTTCCCAGAGCTAACAGCAACTGGCTTTCAAGGCAGCTGGCTTGAGTGGTTCTTGAAGGAAACAGAGACGTTCCATGGTAATTTGAACCGATTCCATCCCTTCGCGTCTGGCCGAATGACTCAACCTCCGCAAAGCGAAAGCAAGGCGTTATACCAGGTACATCGCAAACTCATTGAACCAACTCCCCCGCGTGCTCATCTCTGTCAAGTCCGGATGAATACCCTTTCACCTCAGAACTTCCTGAGCCCGTGTTGCCGCCTCTCAAGTACCCCGAAATACTGTACCCCAACTCTGTCAACGCCAACCCGTCCATCCTTTCCTTCTACACGCGAACAATCGTTCCTCGCATCACGCGCAGAGCTACCATCGCCCTTGCAACGTCCAAACGCGCCAATGGGATCACCGGTGACGATGAGTACGAGGACGACGGTAATTACGGCAGTGCTGCAACCATTGATGTGGAAGTGCTGCAGTCTATCAGCAAACGCGTGCATTACGGTCAGCTCAGTGTGCTGCGACAGCATAAAGCAGCGAGCTAACTTATACGCTATCCCAGGAATGTTCGTCTCGGAATCCAAGTTCCAGGAACATCCCGCTGCCTTCATTCCTCACATACTAGATCGCAACCGTGCTGCTCTCGAAGATCTGATCACCAAACCAGAGGTGGAGCGCAAGCTACTCCTTCGCCTACAGAAGAAAGCCGCGACGTACGCCCAAGAATTTGCGCCAGACGGTGAAGTGAAGAAAGAAGTCAATGGGAATTCTGGGAAGATCGATGTTGACGGCGTCGTGGATCTGTACGAAAGCTTCATCATCCCGTTGACAAAAGAGGTCGAGGTGAGCACCAAGTGATGCCAATATGCTCGCCTTCTGAACTAGTCGGCCAGGTTGACTATCTTCTCAGCCGACTGTCTGGGCTTTCTGATGAGGAGATCGAAAAACTCAAGCAGAAAAATATATCAATGTAGCAATAATTTGAAATGTAATGGAAGCAATGTAAGTACGTGCAAGGTATCCGATATAATGTGAAATCCAGTCATCCATCCCATCGAACGAAGCAACATCCGCCGACAACATGAAACCATAACTAATTGTACATGGCAGAAAATGAGAACGAGAAAATCACAATCCTAGATCTTCCAACAACCGTTGCCGTTCATCGTCGGTGATGTTTGCCGTGGCCCGACGAGCGAGAAGTTTCTCAGTCCTGTATTTCTCATATAAGACCTCTTTCGTGTGGTTTTTTAGAACCTGAGGTCGGGCGTTAGCTGCGTTCAGACAAAACTTGAAGCAGGACTTACTTTGATATGTGTAGACAAAACAGCGGTACGCAGAGCCGCAAAATCGCAATGATTGGGGTCGAGAATATCGACCGTTCCCCACCGAAATTTTCGAACAAAGGTACCTTTCAGGTCCTCCGGAGGACTTTGCAAGTACGCCAGGCCACGATTGCCCTGAATCGAAACAGGTGTTGCGGGGATAGTGCCCTCGATGGAGGGCGCGTGGCCGTCTTCCGACTGTTGGACTGGGGATGACGGGGCTGTACTGAGCATTTGGGTATCCATCGACAGTCGCCGCTTCGCATTTTTCCCAGTTTCAGGAGCGATCAAGGCAAAAGGCATGAGTGCTGCAAGGTCTGTCTTCGCAACAATGTGCGCCGAAAAGCGGACGTTTGCAAGACTCTCTGCGTCTGGCGAAACCGGGCGCCGCTCATCGTCGGCAGCAATGCTCAAATCCCTACGTGACCGGGAACGTGAAACGCCTCTGTTGGGTCGCGCTCGCAACTTGATCACCGGTCGCGATTGGCGTTCTTCGCCCTCGTCCTCCTCCTCATCGTTTCCTGTTGGTTCGTCTGTATGTCCGTTGCCGTTCCCATTGACGTGCCCATTCTGACTCTCGTCAGCGAAACGCGTTTGTCGCCTCGGGGTTTGCGCGTCAGAGGACTTCTTCGAGGGACTGAAAACCCCGAAGTCGAGCCCAGCTTCGGTTAACCCAGCTCGGACTAAGAAAGGAACGGGATCAATCGAAGAAGTTGAAATGAACGATGAAAACGGACCAGCGTCTTTTACAGCCGAGAGTTTGTCGTCTGTGAGAGAATCGGCGCGGGCTATTACGGGTAGTACATTGGCTCGGGCAGACATGCGGCGTAGGACACGAATCTCAGCGGGAGACATCGTCAATCCCTCCGCGCCTTCATCGTCGGAGTCACCGTCCTCCGAAGAGGTGTCTGGTACCAAGTCGGGGGGATTCCGGTAAGAAACCGTGGTCTCCGAACGTGTCTTGGTGGGCATAGACGAGTCACCACGCCGAGCAGCGGGGGTCATGATCGACGATGGGTCAATCATGTAGATGCAACTAAGACAGATATGATAAGTCAAGGACCATCACAGTCAAGAAAAACAATGACAGATGTATATGCTGATCTCCTTTGCTTTTGCGCACAACTTTGGATTCCTGCAAATGACATGAGGACGACAGAACCAACATGCTCGTAACGACGCAACGCACCTCACTCATGGTGTCCGCATACTGGGCTTCCACGTACTTGATGATGGAGTTGACTTGACGTTCCAATTTGAGTTCGCGGCCTTCCAGAAAGTCCAGCCCGGGAGTGTCAATGACAGAGAAGAGGACTCTGTCGAAGCGAGACTCGCATATCTCCACGCAAGCCGTTTGTATGGATTGTGTGGCCTTGGGTGATCCCCGTAAAAAGCGCTGCAAGAGTACTTTCTGATCCATCGTGGCGGTAGGAGAGATGTCTGCCGTTTCCAAAAGCAGACGTAGGAGTGAGGTTTTTCCCGTTCCTTTGCCGCCAACAACCTGAAACAGATTCGAACGTAAAGGGGAACGGGGTCAGACAATTAGGGACATACCATGAGATTGAACGTCGGAGGGACTCTGGCTCTGCGCTGACTGTACCGCGAGGCGGAAGGTGCGACAGACTTGCGGTTGTCGAGTTCGGGCCCCGTTCCGGTCATATACAGAGAAGAAATTGGCCCGTCCCCGGGTTGGCCGCGAAACGGTTTGTGAAAGGGGATCGGACCACGTTCGGAGCCCTGGAAAGACGCTTTCGCACCGTGAGGGACAATGTCCTGGGGGATGGGAGTTGGCGCATTGCGTCGGCATCGACGAGATTTTCCGGCCAGGGGATACCCTGGCTGGTCAATGTTGGGAGAGACGGAGAGGTGCGAATCCTGGGAGTCTCCTCCGGCTTGGAGGGCTTCCTCCGGAAGGAGAACATGGTAAAGAAAGGAGTGTTGACACAGGCGGTGCTCGCAGCGCGCAAAGGAAAACTAGAAATGAGACAAAGATAGAGGAGAAATCAAGTGTGGGAATCTCGCTGTCATTGCACTCGAAGTTGAAATAATATAACGGCGTTTATTCCTTTCGTTTGTACACTATACACCCAAAAGCCCAGGGGAACAAATCAAGACAGCAAGACCTAAGAACGAAGGTATCTAGAAGAAAGAGCACCCAGGCACTCGGGGTATTCCTTACATCATATCCACTCTAATTTTTTTGGGTGGACTCGGCCGACCAGCGTCCGGGTGCTCTAGCGACCGTTTCAAGTCGAAATCACCCTCAATGGAGAGGTCCCCATCGTGAGCCTCGTACGCCGCACTGGATGGCGTCGGTAGCATCCGCGAAGAGGGTGGGGAGCTAGATCGAACCGAGTCCTTGGAAGTCGACGCACGGCGCGATGATGATGATGTCTTCCGCTGACCGGGGGTGTTGGAGTCGTGTGCGTAGTTGCAGGGCAGTAAGCGCCGTGCACAGCTCGAGCTAAACGTGAGTTCAGCATGGACTTTGAGAACGAGCAATCACGAACGTACCAAGAAGGATGACCGCCGTCACATTTAGTCTTCCGGGCTAAAGTCGGGTTCAGTGTCCGAATTCGAAATGGGTATAGCACTAACCTCGACAAAAATTGCAGGCAACAACTTTTGGCCCTGAAGTAGACGGTAAACGCGAGCTTTTGCTCTTGCCTGGCACCGTAGCAGACCGCTTCCTCTGCGCAGCCTGCTGCTCAGAAGCCGGTCTGATGGGCGGCAGAGAGGGTGCCGACATGGGACCGGGAGTGGACGGGGATGTTTCAGGCAATGATAGTGTGGCGATACTAGGCAAATCATTGTCGGGGTAGAAATTACGTTGGTCGCCTGAGAAGCTCGCTCTAGAAGAAGACGTCGTGCTTATGGGAGGAAGCCCATCCCTTCGCTCACCCAATAATGGCAAAGCGGGAGATGTAGTAAAATTGGAACTCCTGCGAGAAGAAATTTCGGGAGAAAGGGAGGGCTCGTGGAAATCGGCTGATCTGTTGTCCTCTCCAGTGTCACTGTCGCTCTCATCACCGCGGCTGAGCCTGGCGGTATTCCGACGCTTGTTCTGAGGCATATAATCGCAGGGATTAGACCGCTTCATGCACTGACTGCAAGATGGTCGTCCCCCGTCACATTTTAGTTTCCTCGCTACCGAATCCATTAGCCTGTTTCGTCATGCTTGTGCACTCATAATTACATCTGCAAAAGTTGCACGCGACGGTGATCTTTTTGGTCCGCTGCTTAGAGGAAGAAGCTAGACGATCATCCGTAAGTACTGTGTCTGATCTATAGAGAGGACTGACCTGGCGCCGATTCTCTGCTCGAAAACCCGACGATCACAGAATCCCGCGATATTGGCGCAGAATGAAGATCTCCACCAAGGGATATTTCGCGCGGAGTGGTAGATTGGGAAGCATTGCGAGGAACAGGAGCGGTCCTTGGAGCAGCAGTATCGATCGCCAGAATCGGTCGAGAACTATGTGGCAGAGGAGGTAAATGAGGGGGGGAGATGATGCGGTGCAAGATGCTTGCTGCTCGGACGCTGGGGAAGGCACTCGATCCGGAATTTGTCGAACAAATACTCCCTGGTGTATTTTTGCAGAGTCTAGAACATTAATGAAGCGATCGTAATCACGATAGCAACGAAATCGAAAGTACCTTCATGTGGTGGAATATGGCAGCACGAAGAGGCGCAAAATCACTATGATTCGGGTTCAGGACGTCCACAGTGGCCCATCGGTATGTCCGTACGAATTTTCCTCGCAAATTCTTTTTAGCGTATGGAAAATCTGGTGAAGAAGGAGCGTATTGGAGCATCAGCTCATGACGAGAGGGTAGTATTCGGTGAACACCGTCGCTGTGTGAGTATAAATCTGGAGAAACGAGTGCATATGGTAACCGGAGGAGGGAAGAAGCCACCGGAGAAGCAGGGGGAGAATTGGCAGGGACAGTGTTTGAAGGATCCCCAGGTGGCAAGCTATCATCGGGATTACTGGCGAAGTGATCAACGTCGAAGATACCAAAACCAATGCCATTATCCGCCAAATCTCTACGGATGGCCATTTTAATGGCAGAAAGGCGGTCATTTGACAAAATGTCTGCCCGCGCTATCACGGGGAGGACATTGACCCTGGCGGAGAGCCGGCGGATGGTGCTAATTTCGACCAGTGGGAGAGTTGGACGTTGTAAAAGAGGTTGGCAGTTACGGGGTGTTCTAAAATGAGGGTTCTTGATCTGGCTGAGAGAAGCTGCTGGCGCGGGTGCGAGAAACTAGCGGTACCGGGGAGCCGCAATGGGAGGGGGCAAAATTTGGTCGGGATCAAGAAAGTAGATGCACCTGTTGAAAATATGAGCTGCATGGAAGACGATGGGAACCGTTGCAACTACAAATGAACGTAACGATCTCCATTCTGTGCGACCCAGTCCTGAGCGTTGGTGAGAAAGCTGCGTTGCCTTAGAGATACATTAAGCGCCCACCTCTTCGCCTCCCTCGGCGAGACGAGACTCTATGAAACGCAGAGTCTCACTGACAACGCGCTCGGAGTAAGCTTCGTCCCGAAAGTCGAGAGAAGGCGTGTCCACAAGAGTCAGGGCAAGGGGCTGATGTCCGTCTGCGTCAATGTCTACCGACGTCGTCCGGAGCTTGGATGTGCGCCCCGTGCATCCCTGGACAAAGCGCGCAACGGACTGAAGCTGCTCGTTTGAGGCGCGTTGTGATATTTCGCTCGTGTCGATCAACAAGCGGAGGAACGAGCTTTTGCCTGATTCGGAACGCGGGTTTCAGACGGGTGTGGGTACAAGTAATAAAAGGCGCTTGCCTGCTCCGGAACCAGCTACAAGCAGGATAAAGGCACTGGGAGGAGGAACATCCGGCATGGTCATGGAGCGAGCAGACGATGCCTTCATACCCGGCACATGAGGACCACCGACAGGCGCGTTCCGGCTGTACTGGGCTTCAGCGTCCCGTTCGGGGCCTGGAGAGTCCATAACCAGGAGAGTCTGAGCACTCCAGCGGCCAAGGCACGAGCCGCGAATCTGCCTGCAGCAAAACGCGGCGTTGGATGTTTGAGATCAAGAACCCGGTCGCAGTGTTTATTACCTCCGAACAAGTTTGCCACCGACCCCGGACCTCCCAATCAGCTATTATACGACACATACTACAGAACAAACTACAGTGCTATACAACAATGCGAATTATTAGGATAATTAAATTTAATAGGCGACACAGCGCCCTGGCGTAAAAAAGAGAGAAAGATATTCCCAATGCGAGAAAACTTGAAAAGAGCGGTGCGAGAGCGGACAGCAACGGGTACGTAACTAGAAGCGGATCTCTGTCAGTGTGCATGCATATCTTCAATCTCCGTCGAACGGTGGCTACTGCGATAATCTGGGCTGGGTCCTCTCTTGCGCGGCCGTTTTCTGAGCTGGGACGTTCTTTCTGTATCTGGCTGTGCGGGACGTCAATGCCAGAGGCCATCGGACGTTCACTCCGAGGCGAAGGTTCAGGAACAAGCGTCTGCTCATCCAGCTTGTCTGCTGCTGTGGTTGCCTGCGAGGCTCAGGCTCAGAGCGTAGCGCTTCCTTCTCAGTCACCCGTTTTTGCCCTTCGTCCCTTTGGCCGCCTTCCCAGGACCTCGGCGCTTCACGTTTGGCGCATATTTGCAAGGTTGTTTTCGCTGTTCACAATTACCACAAAGTTCTTTCCCGTCGCATTTCAATTTTCGTTCTTTGATAAGGTCAGCAAGAACCCTCATTTTTCAAATAAGTACTTGCGTCGGCAAAAAAAACAGGCCAATCTGATTTTTTTCGGCCGCGTATTGATATCCTCGTCGTCGTCCGGCTTGCGTTTCGTTCGAAACGCATCCAAGCCATCATCTGCGACATACTTGGTGTCTGCAGACGGTATAGTATTGTAGAGGGGGGAAGATCCTCCCGCTCTCCAGGGCGTATGCTGCCGTATGGCGGCGGCCACACCTCGGAGTACAGCGGCGGTAATGAAATTGTCGACCCTCTTGACAAATACCCCAACGCGTGTCCTGGTACCTGGATTGGTCTTCCGGTGCTCTGAAGCGGTCTTCCAGAAGTCGAAGGCGCTCGTGACTGACATACAGGCCGGCTGAAGAGGTATCAATGAACTGGGCAAGCAAATGCGGAAAGCTGTGATTTGTCTCACGTTGAACAAACGCCGCATCCAACGGATAACCTCCAGGTTCGGTCGCCCGCCTGTGAATTTGCGGAGGTGGAGAAAAGGTAGGACTGATTCGCCTGGCAAGTCCTTCGTACGGGTGGGCCAAGGAGGATGGCCCGGCTTCTCCTTCCCTCCAAGGAAGTGGCCCAGGAATAGGTTGTGAAAATACCGAGGCAGGCTATGGCTTCCTTGATACGCAGGGAGGTGTGGCCGAGCAGAATATACTGGCTCACCAAGAACTGGACTTTGGTAGCGCGGATATGAGAAGAGAAAGTGGACCGCTAAAACGCTCGGGAGATGGGAGACGAACTGAGGAGCGCAGGCCGACTGGGCCGGGCTGCGATGCTGTTTGGTACGGTGAATACGAGTGGCGTGGGTCTGGGATCGGGGCCACCAGCGGAGCATGAACAAGGGGCCGAAGGGAAAGACTGGCGACCTGGAAGGGTCGAATGGCGAAGCTCGGAGATCTGCTTCTTCCTGGGTGCCGGCCGAGTGGGTTGGGGACAAGGGCTGGGGTCCAGGGGTCCAGAATACAGGTGGGTGTGGAGATCGGTGGAAGCGAGCTCTGCCTTTGTTCATTCCCCTTGGACATTTGCGACGACCCCGGCTGAGACGGCTGGCGACTAAGGAACGACTGTGGGACAAGAGATAATGACGGTGGGGGGGACAGAAGGGAAAGGAGTCCCGATAGAATGTAGAGCCCATCCAAGACCTCGGAATGTCTCAAATAAATACCGTCCGACACTGAAACGGAGCGCGATCACTTGCGGAGGAATATTGGGGGATACTGAAAAACACCGCGGGTCGCATCCGGACAGATACTTCCGTACGCGTGGACTCAAAAAGCAAGAAAACGAAGACGAACCCAGTTGAAAGATTGGCGGAACATTATTTAGCGTGCTGAGCAATTGTTGACTTCTCGACTATGCGAGAGAGAAAAAACTTTTCCCTCAAGACATGCGTTTAATCGCAAGGTTCACGCCTGCACAAACCAAAGTCATTATATCGACACCGTGTACATTGCCTGCCACCGAAACACATTAGAGTTAGGAGGATAGATCTCGGCAGATCCTGTAAGGCTGACACGTATATGTAAATGTTGGCCCAGAACAACGGTATCATCAAGAAGCCTAATTTCCATTGATTTCATGCGCTCTACTTTGATCGCTTTTCAAGTACCCCTTTTAGGATTGATCGGATCACCTGGACGTAATGCGGACACGTGACGGTGTGGCCAATTAAAATCATGCTGTTGCGCAAAACGTCGCGGGCGCTGCGGGGTCGGTCGTTCTCGACCTCAACGCCATGCGCCGAAAAGCCAGTGATGAATCGCTACAGTAGGCGTATCACGCAGCCCAAGGACCAGGGTGCGAGCCAAGTATCAATCATCTCTAATGCGAGTCATTGCACTGTGCTCACTGTGTTTAAGGCCATGCTTTACGCGACAGACGGTATCAAGACCGATGATGATTTCAACAAAGCCATGGTTGGTGTAGCCAGCATCTGGTCGGTCTTCTTTCTCTCCAAAGTTCTACTTCGCTGACCATAGAAAGGTACGAAGGGAATCCGTGAGTCATAATTGGTTATTGAACGTTTCGCTGAATATTTTACAAGATGCAATAAGCATATCTTGGGTCTTGGCCAGCACATAAAAGCTTCCTTGACTGAAGCTGAACTCATTGGCTACCAATTTGGAGTGGTCGGCGTCAGCGATGGCATCAGCATGGGCACTCGGGGAATGTCCTACTCCCTTCAATCGAGAGATCTCATTGCGGACCAAGTTGAAACTGCCGCGGGTGGTCACCATCTTGACGGAATGGTCGTTGTGCCCGGATGTGATAAAAACATGCCTGGTGTTCTAATGGCTCGTGAGTTGGCTGGTCTTTTTTCTGAACGTAGACTGAATTCATCGCAGTTGGACGACTCAACCGACCAGGTCTGATGGTGTACGGTGGGACAATTCGTCCCGGTTCCTGCGAGGGTGCACCTCAGCTGGATATTGTGTCTGCGTTCCAATCTTACGGCAAGTATCTTGCGGATGGCAGGACCCCGGAGGCCGAACAGGTCCGATACGACACCAATAGGCACGCTTGCCCTGGTCCTGGTGCATGTGGAGGCGTAAGAGCACTGTTTCCCAGCTCAAAGTACACTTTTGATTGTGTTTCCAGATGTATACTGCCAACACGATGGCCAGTGCCTCGGAAGTCTTGGGAATGACTATCCCGGGTTCTTCCTCTTTCCCGGCGGAATCACAGGAGAAGCTCGACGAGTGCGCTTCTGTGGGTTCCGTAATGTATAACCTTCTTGAAAAAAATCTCCTTCCCGCGATATCATGACCCGCGCGGCCTTTGAGAACGCCATGGTTCGTTCTGCATTCTCATCTTGCCCCAAGCTGAATCAGGCAGGTATTAACAATGATTCTCGGCGGATCGACCAACGCGGTCCTGCATCTCATCGCCGTAGCACACTCCGTCGGAATCACTCTCACCATCGACGACTTCCAAAATGTGTCTGACCGTACACCCTTCATTGCTGACATCAAACCAAGTGGGAAGTATGTCATGGAGGATGTCTACAAAATCGGCGGTATTCCTAGTACGCTCGCTATCATCTTGATATGGCATGGCGCGCATCAATGATGTTCCAGAGATATTGGCCTTTCTGCTCGAGAACAAGCTCATCGACGGGAACACCATGACTGTCACAGGAAGGATGCTTGGAGAGAATCTCGAGCGCTGGACACACAAGTACGGCAAGCTGGATTTCAAATCTCAGGACGTGATCCGACCGCTAGAAAATCCTATCAAGTCGAGCGGGCACATCCGGTATGCTTCGCATCGTATGCTTTCGTAGTCTCGGCATTTTTTTTATCAACCGCCTGCGCAGAATCCTGAAGGGCAATCTGGCACCTGGTGGTGCAGTTGCCAAGATCACGGGCAAAGAAGGCTTAGGCTTCCGTGGAAAGGCCCGCGTCTTCGACACGGAAGAGGACTTTTTCGCTGCCGTCGAAAGCGGCTCTATCAAGAGTGGTGAGAAAACCGTCGTGGTTCTCCGGTATCTCGGCCCAAGGGCGGTCCTGGTATGAGCTTCGTGCAATACCCATCAGCTTAGATGTCCAACTCTCCTGCAGGTATGCCTGAGATGCTCAAGCCGACCAGTCTCATCATGGGCGCCGGTCTCGGCCACGACGTTGCGTGCATCACCGACGGACGTTTCAGCGGAGGGTAAGCCAACGTGTCCTTGCGTATGCTCGTCGCTTGACAGCTACGATAGATCTCACGGCTTCGTCATTGGGCATGTCGTCCCGGAAGCTCAGGTGGGTGGGCCCATCGCGCTCGTGCGAGACGGGGACACCATCGACGTCAACGCCGTGACCAACACAATCGTACTCAATGTGTCGGAAGACGAGCTCGCGAAGCGACGGGCAACATGGGTCGCTCCCCCGCTCAAAGTCTCGCAGGGTACATTGTTCAAGTACACCAAGATCGTGGAAGACGCGAGCCACGGCTGCATCACCGACGGCTGAGCCAGTAAAACAACCAAAAGTAGACAGCATGTAGTGAGGCTCAAGTAGTAAGCTTTGTTTCCCCCGCTTTGAATTAGTCTTTAGGGGTTACCGACTCCAATACTCGCCACAGTTTCACGTAGCCTCAGCACTCAGGACGTTTAGTTGACGTTACAAGAGCTGAGTGCACTGGCGTGCTTCAAGGTACAAAAGTGCAGGTAACAATGCAATTACAAGTACCTGGTCGTTTTTGTTGCTGCATGCACGAAATCCTGCCATCGAAATACTGCATTTTACAATGCACGACCCGACTGCATTTACTTGAATTGAATAAGTCGTCGACCCAACTCCCGAGCATGCCACCGCCGACACCGCACTACAACCTATTTCCCCTTCTTGAGACTCCGCTTCTTCTCTGCCTTGGGCATCTTGTGTTTACGGCGCTCCTTCGCCTCGGCCTTGACCGCTTTCTTACGCTCCTGTTCGAACATCAGTACATCAGTATGAGCCGCAGTGCGCAGAGTAAGGCAATCTCGCCTTTTTCGCATCGCGATCCTCGTGCCGGTGCCCGCGAGGCTGGCGCTCCTGGAACGCACCCTCCCCCTCGTCCTCTTCCTCATCCGAGCCCCCCTCGTCCGACCCAGACTCGTCATCCCCCTCGCTCTCACCCTCCCCTTCCTCCTCCACCCTCTCCCCTCCGGCACGAGCCCCAGCGCGCCAGCATACACGAGCCCGCGATCCGCGCCTGGCGCGCGCGCCAGCGCGACGGGGTCGAACACGTCGTTGAGCGAGCGCGGGATGTGCGCGCGGAGGAAGACCGCGTCCTCCTGCCCGTCGCGCGCCTCGTCTTCGGGCGGCGCGTCCTCGGCGAGCCAGGCGCGCAGGACGGCCGCTGCACGCGGGTCGTCTGGGGATGCATCGGGTGTCTCGCCGTTTGCTTCGCTGGGCGGCGCGTCGGTTGGCGGGCCTGGGGGGCGTCCGGAAGCCGGTCGAGCGTGACGAACTCGAACGCCCTGCGCAGCCCCAGACACCTCACCCCGCGCCGCGAAAAAAACTCCTCCGCGTTCTTGAGGTCGTTCCTGAGGAAATCAAACGCCGACGGGTGGTCGTGCTCGACGCTCTGCGAGACGTCGATAATATACAGATGCTCCGCGTGGTAGAGGATATTGTACTCCGAGAGATCCGCGTGCACGAGGCGGCAGCGGTGGAACAGCGTGCGCAGCGTGAGGAGGAGCTCCTCGTACAGCGGGGCGCACGCCGCGGCGGGGAGCGCCGCGTCCTTGAGGCGCGGGGCGGCCCAACCGTCGGCGTCGCCGAGGAAGCCCATCACGAGCACGTTCTCGCGCACCTCGAGCGGGTCGGGCGCGCGCACGCCCGCGGCGCGCAGGCGCTTGAGGTTGCGCATCTCCTTCTCGGCCCAGAGCCGCACCATCTTGCGCGGGTTGTGCCGCGAGTAGCCGCGCCGGAAGCGGTGCTCGCCCGACACGTACTTGTCGCGGTCGCGGAAGATGAGGATGGAGGTTTTGTAGATTTTCAGCGCGAGGTGGGTGTGGTCGGGCGCGAGGGCGTGGTAGACGTTCGCCTCTTTGCCGGTGCTGACGCAGCCGTTGACCTCGTCGATGAGGCCGCGGCCGACCATCTTGAGGAGGATGGTGCGCGTGCGCGGGTCGAGGACCTGTTCAGTCGTCGCGCGGTCCGCTCTGTCCTTCATGTTTGCGTGGGCGCTGGGACCCTTGCGGTTGACGCCGACGCCGACGGTGTACGGTATATCGAGCTTTGCGATGCGAGAGGAGTACTTTGCCAGGGCCTGGAGCTGGTCTGCAGCCTTAGTAGCGGTGCTTTTTGCGGGGTGATTGATGGCGGGGATGGCTGCAACGGCGGCTTGGGGTGCGAGGGCGGAAGAAGAGCCTTGTGCATTTCCGCTGCGGACGGCTACGTGCTGGCGGAGTCTGTTGAAGTGCTTTGTAAAGTCTGGCGCAAGTTGAAGGGGAGGAGGAAGCGTGCGAGATTACTGACCTCCTTCTGCCCGCTCCCAGTCCTCGTCTTCGACGCGATTGTCGGAATACTCTTCCTCCGACGACTCGTACTCTGATTCCAACTCGCTGTCCGTATCGATGATGGTGGCCATGATGAAAAATTCTCGATTACATAATTTTAACCTGAGCGTCTCGAGCTCCGCCAGCGCCGCGTCGCTTTCCTGCAGCGTGATATGCACCGAGCGGGTGAGGAAGACGACAACTGCGGGGACCGCATATGGAGGCCCACCAAAGAACGCGGTTGACCGGGGTTGACCCAACGGTGTACACGCCCCAACGGTGTTGCGCGCGTTGCGCAAGCACGTGACTTTTGAAATCCCGCCGTTGCTCCATCTACTGTAAGAAGTTGTAGGGAGCAACCGTCACGGTAACGGGCCCCTGGTTGCGTTGCCATTTTGAAGGTCTGTAACGGTCACGGAGGGCTCGGTTGCTTAGAAAAATCGTGACATATTAAAATTTGTAGAAAATCATTGTCCTCTAATTACCTTTTCCAGATCTGTGGATCAGACTGGTTGCATTGTTGGGCAACCGTCACAATCACGGAGGACCCCGTTGCCTGAAAAAAGGCAACAGGCTTGTCACGGTGTTCGCTCGGTTGCTCCCCTACAACTTCTTACAGTAGATCGGGGAATTTGATCGTATTGGTCAGACACACTGTGTCATGTGCTGAACCATTGCCGCACGGCACCGAACTCATTGCCGTCGTCTGTTTGGGCCCAAATGCAAGCTACGCCACAGAACGAGACACCTTCCCCATCTGGAAAACAGACATGTCTATGTAGATCTAAGTACATAGAGCCCCGTAGGGCAGTAGTCTCTCTAGACAGACGCTGTAATACAAAACCCGCTCGTACCTCGCGTATTACAGTCTGTTGGTTACCACGTCAAATAAGCGGCGGTCCGTTGTATTATATAATGATGGGAGATGCACAACCAAACAATCCATCTATTTCACGCGTCGTGCTCATTTTTTGACGTGTTTTTTCAGCTTGAGAAAAGATGAGCGAGCCTGGAGGTGTCCAGGATACTTTTTCTCAGCCTGACACACTCCGGTCACTTCATGAGTACAATTTTTGAGACTGATGCCAACATTGTCCAAATTGGGCCATATAACCGGCGAGATGCTTTTTTGACCTTGGTCCCCACCAAAATTCACCAATAATATGCCTCTATGATTCCTTCCCTATACATATAGAACTCTAGCACTTTTTTGTGCTCAATCCTCCCTTGAACGCGACAAGTGGCAATATACAAAGTACACGTGCTTTCCCAAAACGGAAGCTTATATAATAACATGGACCGCCTACTGTCATAGCGTGGTAACCACAAGACTAGTAGGGCAGTAGGCTCATAACCATGTCCCCTCTATGAGAGTCTAGAGAAGCCTATAGATCAGATTAGGGATCGGCACCGTATCCGTAAAGGTACGGCGTACGTACGTACGGTACGGATGACGTACCGTACTGTCGAGCAGCTTTGCTGGTTTCCCCGTACCATACCGGCGCTACATCTTGTCCGTATGGTACGGCCGTGTACGGCCGTATACGGACATGCCTGCCGGCGGGCACGGCACTCCATGATTGGCATGGAGATTCATTGGAGAATGTGATTCACGAGGTAGCCGATGAGTCTGTGATGGTCTATCATCCATCTAGTGTTCAATTAATCAGCTCTTTTGCGTCCGAACCTGTCAGATCTACGTCGGAACAGCGGAGATGTGTGATACAATCAGGATCTGATCTCGGGTAACAGTCGGCAGGCTCGGCATCATCGCTTGTCCGTATGTCCGTACCACGGCCGTACCGTACCGTGGCGGGCCAGGGTCGCACCGTATCGGACCGTACGTATCGAAGCGTCGCCCGTATATCCATAGATTTGTACGTACCGTATACGGTACGTACGGTGCCGATCCCTAGATCAGATGCACGGTAGGGTCATAGAGCGATAGACCTACATAGATCTACATAGAGCCAGTTCTCTCTGATAGGCATGCTGTTTCTACTTGGGAAAAGCTGTATACAGACATGAATAGGCATATCAGGGCTCGGACCGTTACTCGGATAACCATAGATAATTTTTTATTGGCGGGCCGACTACACTACGCATCACGTAGACCATCAGTAATTACTGACACCATCAATCGGGGGTGCGCCTTTGGGCGGCGCAGCCGACGTTGCGGCCGTGCTTGCGGCGGTGAACAGGTGCATCGGAAACCTAGCCGGCTGCGCCAATACTGGCTCCGCAGAAATCCCCGCTGCCTGACTGAAAAGTAATTGAGCAGAGTGCTCGTCTATGGAAAAAGATACACTTACCGCCCATTCTTGAGCAGATCCCGCAGGCACGCTGATGCGAGGTCGACGGATGTTCGGGGCGGCGATACTCTGCCTGCCACGCCGCGAGAAACTTGAGCGTCTCGGTGTGTATAGGTCCGTAGGTCGTGGCATTGAATGGGGCAACCCGGAGATTGTGTTCCCCGGTTTTCCACCTGTCGATCGCGCACATTATCTGGGCAACAGTCAGAAAAACTTCGATATAGAAAGAGATCACTTGCTGCATCCATGATGAGAGCAAGTGTCTCGATTGGGAACAGATCTAAGCCTTTGAATATATAGGTGCGGCAGTTGCTACCCGTTTTGGCGATGTACTGGAAGATAGCGTGGCGGCAGATGTCAGCGATGTCGCGTGAGTCCTGTGGGTTCTAATGGCGGCATCATCAGGTGTCTTCGCAGGTATCAAAGACTGACGCTCACCTTGAACATGTATTTCCCTTGGAGCTTGTCCACGCGCTTGCGATTACCGGCCAACACAGCTTCGAGCGCTTCGGGGGTGGGATCCACGAGGGACTGTGGATCGACAAAATTGTAGTAGGTGGGTATGAGCGAATCGGCTACGGTCATGACGGCCCCACGAAACTGGGAAATGCGGGAGACGATCTGGGACAGCATTAGTAGGCATTGAGGACTGAAAAGAAGCCTTACCAGATTGCGCTCCACTGTCGTACGAGGCTCGTAGTCCTTGGGGTCAAGCTCGAGGGACTCTATGGCGGCCTCCCACGCTTCGTCGAGGAGCATCTCCAGCTCGTCGTCATCCGCAGCCGGACCGCCTGACTCGCTGGCAGCAGGCCACGGCTTGGACATCGCAACCAACCTTTGGATGTGTCGGTAGGCATGCTTGACGATCCGCTGGCGATCCTCGGCGACTTCCCGAATGCTGCGCGACCTCTGATTCCGCCCTTTACGTTTCTTCCTCGATTTGTTCTTGCCGCCAGTGTCTGAATCCGAATCCATCTGGATGAGGGCAGAGTTCAGCTCAAATCGCGATATGGAAGGCTTACATACCTCTGCACGTATGCGGCGGCGCTTGCGCTTCTTCTCGACATTCACATCGTGCATCGTCACCTGGGAGATATCAAGGATGGGGCATGGTACGACGGCGAGAGACTCACCTGGAGTGAGCTCATTTTGTTCATCGAGACTGACGTGGCGAGGAAGATGGACAGAAGGGGATGGAATGGTCGGCGATTCGCGAGCGATAGGCATTGTCGGGCGTGCAACCAAAGGAGCCGGGGCGTGAGATTGATATAAGTCAGGAACGAGCGGACGTGCTGCCATCTGTTGAGCGAGGAGTAGCATTATCATGTCTGTGGCGGATGGCGTAGCGGGTACAAGACTGGTAGTGGGGGCAGATGGTGGTATAGCTGCGGGTGCGGTGGTGGTATAGCTGCGGGTGCGGTGGTCATTTCAGGAGGTGCAGTGAGAGGTGTATTACGAATAGGTCGGATTCGTTGGGACTCGCTGAAATGAGCTGAAGTCGGAGGTTCATCGAGCGTAGTTTTATGTTGTAGCTGCACGCGAAAGAATTCAACTCATTTGATCGCACGGAAAAATGTATACTCACATAATGCGCTGCCCAAACTCGCAATCGAACATCAGTCAGTTCCCAGTGGCAATCGGGGAATGTCTTGCTCGTAACGATCCGCTTGTCAGGGAACGAAGGATGATTCCCTACCGGGTAGAGTTCACGTAGTTGTTCTATCACTGGGGCGGCAGAAGCATCTAGGGTAGCCTGTTTGTTCGAATCAACACGCTTCGAATACAATCTGAGGGACAGGGAATATTACAATCTGTTGCTGTACGGATGTGGCCACGGGAGCATCAAGCTCCTCGAAGGAACCAACAGGTGTGTAATCGTCAGTCGCATAGGGCTAGATGGCTACAATGAGTTTCCGGGATGCAAAATAGTCATGGTCGAAACCCTCACCAAATCATCGGCGAGTAAAAGCGGTTGGGGAATATGCACTTCAATCGTCAGATCCTTTTTACGCTCTTCAACCGCTATAATCATCGCCTTGTAGCCGGCTTCAGATGTCAAGGCTTTCAAAGCTCCGTTCGCCGGTCTCTCGAAGCGCCACTTAGTCAGCGCGAGATGGAGAGCGGCAACCCGACATGCAAGCGTGTCAGCAAGAAGCTGGCAAAATGTATCGAACGTTGCGGAAGTAGACAGAAAGAAAGGGCCGCGTTCAGCAACAGGCGGTGGCGCGGTGTTTTTTGCCTTTGATTTCGGTACAATTGCGGCGTGCCTTTGTGAACGTAAACGTAGACGGTGCAATCTCGTGAGGGTGTCGCATCGTCGAGTTCGGGTGCTGATTCTTCAGAAGCGGCCCTCGGCTTCCACTTCCGCAACATAGACGCCGGATCCTCCATTTTGAAGTGAAACTGAGTCGGAGCAAGAGTCGGAGCAAGATTCGCGTCGAGGTCATGCGACCGTTCGCTGTCGGAATCAGAGATTTCAATGCTATCTGAGTGATTGGAAGGACCATCAATGGCGGAGGTAGGAGCAGACCCGGAAGGGAGCATAGAATCGGAAGGGAGCATAGAATCGGAAGGGGCATAGAATCGGTAGTACTTGGTTGATGGTAGGTCGGCCTGGGAGCTGGGGCGGAAGATGAATCTTTCTTTTGCTTTTTTCGTGCAGGAGCAAGGGACGAAAGAATTTGGCAGCTTTTGTTCAGATAGAAGATTGGCCATTCATATCATACAAGAGAAAGAACTGCACGGTACACACCACCGGGAACAGAAGCAATCATTTGTTGGATATCGAGATCAATCCCTGCGATTTCGGGGTTCTTTGAACGTTTACGCGACTTGGAACGTGTCGAGAGGCCTGCCATAGCCACCAAGAAAAAGTACAAGGGCAAGGGTCAAGATGCAAGATGCGGCGGAAGCGAAGAGGCGCGGCCCGACGGTGACAATTACCGCCAAATAGTGCACAGACCATGTGCCCGGGTATCTGCGCAATCAGTTCCTCTCCAAAGTACAACCATCCGAGGCCTTGGACAGGCCTGTAATACAAGAGAAAACACGAAATTCGGGAAATTGAGTGGAATTTCCTTTTTGAGAAGCACACAAAAAAAAAACTCGATCGTCTCATTAGTTTCGAGATCAGCTGTAAATAAATACAAAGACTTTATTGGGTGGTGGTTTAAATTCCCAACGATTTTGTTCAACGGTAGTTTAGATTTTTCAACAATCTTCTTAGACATAAGAAAAATGGTTCACCAAAAAATTCTTCATTGTAATTTAAATTCTGTTAAACATCTGCCAAGAGAAGCATTTGTCGAGGGCATGGTTCCCCTGCGAATCTTTCATTGCGTGAAATCTAAATTTGTCAAATGTCTGCAACGAGAATTTGAATTTGTCGGACATCTCCAACAAAATTTTGAATTTACACCCAATCCTCCTCAGGCTCCTCCTCCCCCTCCCTCTCCAACACGAACCAACTAGTCTTGCCGCTCGTCCACGATGACTATCGCGGGCTTCTCCGGAGACTGCACCTTACCTCTGATCTGTGTGCGCCATGGTGACGGCCCCTTCGACGGGTGGCAACGACTTGGGTGGATGACCGGGGCACGTTTATCTCTGCTAGGTCTATGGTCCAGAAACTGTCTTACATGCAGTTCGCTGTGCGATTGCGTGGACACGATTTTTTGATTGAGGAACTCCGTCGCCTCCAGAACAAAGCGGGCGGCCAGGACGCGAATGACTGGGTACAGTAAGCTCAACCGTTTTGTGGATATCCGGTCCGCTGCTAATTTTCCTCCTCGCTCGCAGGAGAGTCGACGACTTTTGTGCGAGATTCTTGTCGCCAGACAATCGCTCCCAGTTCTCCATCGTGCGCAGCTGGCTGCCCGTGTTCTGGAAATCGGCCCAAAGGGAGGCTGCGATGTCCCAAAATGCAGTGCGGTGGTTGACATCCGATACTGTACTCATGCACACGGGTCATAGCCTTTCCGTAGAAACCTTCCAACAGTTCGTGAAAGAGTTGATCACAAACCTGGAAACACGCATTCAAGAAAAGATCTTGTTCGGCATCTCGATGGCACGGATTGGGGTTTGTTTCGAAGGCATCACTGACGAGGGAAGCATGGAGCTAGGTTACAGCCCTATCTCTGCCGGAATCAACTTACCCCATAATTCCGATTCGAGGCGATTTCTCCTTGCCCTCCTAGCCGGTGAACACATGGGTCTCCGACGCCACGGTGATGGACTTACGCTGATACGCAAGGCCTCACAAATATGGCTGAATGACATCGACAGCATATGGTCCGGCATATACGTGGTCAGCCACGTTGTTGGGGGTCCAGAGCCACTGCATGGAATTCAGGAGGAGGCTCTGAAACTCGTTACGACGGCGCACCCAGGTGAACCTTCCCTACCGCGAGAAGCGTTTGTTACGGATGGCTGTTTGTCATTCATAACGAACGAGGCCGAAAATAAGTCGAAGGCTTCTTACCGACAGAAAGCGGTTATACACCTTCTTCCAACTCGGGTTTCAAGAATGTTCTATACCATGATACGTGTTGTCCGCCCCGTCGAACTCACCCTGCTGCTTATGGATAGCACTATCCCACCCGCCAAACACGAAGCCATTATTCGAATGTACCGCGACAACGTTTTCGTCTCCAATGGATCCGCAATGTCAATTGACACCATGTCACAGGCTTTGCGGAAAACATTCAAAGACCATCTTCACTTTGAAATGACGAGAGCCATGTATAAAAATATGGCTGTTTGTCTGGCGATTCGAGGGGTTCCGACCAAGAAGACGCCTACCATGGACCTTCTAACTTTCGTTGCCGATTTCCAGGCCGGTCGTTCAAAGGCTGTTTCGGAGCAAAATTACGCAGTTGTGAAGGGGGACCACGGAATGCTGCCGTCGGTACGGAAGCATCAGCTGACCAGGATTCGTGAATGGCACACTTTTCTTGGTCTATAGATGTAATATAACACCTCCCTGGACCCTGGTACATAAGTACTAAGTACTTAGTAGTGAATCCGATTGGCCGTTGCTAGAACGAGATCGGCGCCGGGTGACCCGTCGGGGGATCCTAGCTCGACCTCAGGGTCGAGCTTCGATGAGCCGAGTGATACTGGGCAGTACTGAGCCTGTGAATAGTGCTCGCGTCAATCCGTGACTCGGACTCATCCATGATGGGAATACATTATTTGTGTGTCCTTGTCAATGACTCATGATTGCTCCGAGTCAGTTTTCGGCGGGCGCTGAAGAGGAACCGCAAAGTGGCGACATCTAACAGACTACTTTACGTTCAAGCTTCGTGCCCTTCCCGCTTCTTTGGCTGTGCCGGACTTAATGCTGACGGTATCGATGCCCAAAGTCCGCAACGAGGCAGTGAATGCGGTCGTCGACGAGCACATTGGAAGCCTTGGCGAATGCGATACGAGCAAGCAAAGAACAGCAGAAGAAGACAGACAGACGGACGTACCTTGAAATCCCCATGCAAGATGCCTTGATGGTGCAGATACTCCATCCCTTCGCGACCTCATGCATGAACCTCAGCACATCGCCCTCCCTCCCATCCATCGCCTTCTTCTCCTCCTGCACCGCCCGCCTCAAAGACCCACTCAGACTCCCAAAGCACTCGTACAGGCACACAAAGATCCACGGCCCGTCGCCGCTCGCCCCGCTCGCGCCATACAGCCCGAGCACGTTCGGATGTTTGAGCGAGTGCCAGATGCTCACGTCGCGCGGGAAGAGCTCGCGCGGCGTCTGCGGCGCGAGGCACTTTATCGCAACCGTGCGCCCGCGCCACGTCCCCTTGTACACGCTGCTGAAGAAGCCGATCCCAATCTTGACGTCCCGGTCGACCTCGTACGATATACAGATTAGCGCACCGAAATGACGATGGGGTAGAGACCGCGCGACGACGCACCGCGTCATCGTACGGCTCGGCAAGACCCCTCCACCCTTGCTCATCCTCCGCAGCGCGCCGATCCCATCCTCGACGAACTCCCGATCCAGCGCATTGCGCACGAGCTCCACCGGCTTGTGCTGCTCCTGCTGTCCGAGCTATCCAGTGTCGCAGAGCGCACGGGCGGGGCACTGATCGTCCTACCGCCGCCACAGGCGGCGAAGCCTGGAGGCGCGGGCGGCAGCTCGGTCGATTGCATGTGGGCCTGGGCGTTTGCCGCGAGTGCAGGAGCCTGCGGGACGTATCTCACGCGCTCGAGCGCGCGCTGCAGCGTCTTGAGTGGCCTCGGGCATCTCGTCCCGACGGTATAAGAGCGCAGGGAGCCCGTCCTCGATGAAGTTCCCGTTCAGCCGATACCCTGCGCTTGAGGGCGGCAATTGAAAAGGGGCGGGCAGCAGCACCAGCGCAGCCGGGGGCGGCGCGGACTGCGGGGTAACGGTGGCACGAACACGCCGATGCTGCTGCAGGGTGACAACAAGGAGAGTGACTCGCCGCAACCATGACGCCCCGGTTTGACCTCGGGGCACTTAGAAGGGCTGCATAGAGCTCTGAACTTGCCCCCGGGAAGTGCTACTCTGCCCATAACCGTAGAGCACATATGATTTGTAATCACTCGATTAGGCATGAATATCATGAACTTGCGATCACTCCGAGATCGACCAGCCTGTCTATCGACATGTCATAACAGGCTGGTCTCGGAGCCTAGGAAATATAGTACTGTCTTGAAAGGATCGCCCCACGTAAAAAAGAAGTGCTATAAGCGGATTAATTATCGACAACCTTTGAGACTGAATTAGCTTACTTAGGGCCGTGAAGTGGAACTCGGACAAATACATTCGGCC